>JAPQRN010000008.1:25807167-25820783 GCA_037367275.1 Coranthus polyacanthus | reverse complement strand
TTTATGATCAATGAATCCAATAAAGTAGATAACATGAATGTCGGAGTATTAGTTTTGGGTGTAAGTCACAATATGTGTGGAAATGAACTGCTTGGTGGAGGTCTGCGCTCTCCGACTGTTTTTCTAGTAGTGATTGAAATACTGCAGCGAGTGCTGTATATGGATCACAAGTGTCCAGAACTTGCAGTTTGCTCACATACCTTTGTTTTAAGCTCATGCCTGTGTGCTTACATGAAGTTTGTGTTGGAGTCTGTGTTGTGCCATTTTTTTGACAGCATTTGTAAGCTAACGGCAGCTAGCATTGTACACTGTTGCAGCTGTAGAAGAGCAGGAGAGAGGCTAAGAAGAATACAGGACAGAACGTAAGAATTACTGTGTAAAATCCAACCGGAGTCCTCTACATACAGAGAATCAGTGTATCGTGGTCATTAGTCAGTCATTAGTTTAGAAATGAATTTAGCTAACATAAAGAAACGCTCCTTGTACTCAGACGAGCAATTCTTTTGAGAGCTGATCTAAATAACCATGGGACAGCAATTCTAATATAGATCAGTTTAGCTGCTACACAACTAGCTCTATTTCATGTCGTGAAGAGGAATAAAAGTCCTGTAATACATCTAGAGAGCACCAGTCTGTGTGTACAGTACATGTACAAACTACACTTGAGTGCACTAAAAAAATAATTTCTAAATCTAAGCTCTTCCATGCCCATTCAAATTGCATATGAAAAGTCTATGGGATCATAATGCACACTTTGGTCTGTACTGTGTGTGTGTGTGTGTGTGTGTAATTGCTATTATTAAGCTTAGTGTCTTTCTCTTGCAACCTCCAAAAGCACATAAAGAGCTGCCACTAATTAAAGCAGTGTGATGACTTCTTGTGACGGTGAAACACACACACACACACACACACACACACACACACACACACACACACACACACATAGCCTGTGGTCCTGAGCATAATGAGTTCTTATTGTGAATGTGAGGCAGCTAAATACCTACCAGTGCGAGTTCTTCAAGCCAAAAACAGATCAGTGCTTCATTTGGTTTCCAATGCTAAAACCTCCGAGGCTCAGAAGTGTGTGTGCATGCATGTGTGTGTGTTGTGAGTGTGTGTACATAATGTGTGTTTCTCTGTTGAGTTTGTGGTATGAATCTGTTTGTCCACATTTTTGTCTAAAATAAGTCATCGGGAGCCTTAACAGCTTTCCAGATTTTCTCATCCATCCTGAAATTAAAGACTGCTATTTTCCATTGGACTCGCTTCTTCTCCCCCCCCCAACCTGTGTGTTGTTTGTGCCAGATACCTGATATCACTTTCTAATAGAAGGGTAGAAATTGTTCCCCATCCCCGGTAATAATAAGGCTGCGAATCTGCAATAATGTGCAGACTTTAGCAGAGGCGAATGAGATGCCATTGGCAGGAGAATGAGGTAATACAAATGCTAATGTCTCCTCCACTCGTCTCCTCCCTCCCCTCCACTCATCGTCTGTCTTCCTCTGCTCTTTGCTGACTCTCCTGTCCTCCCTCTCCTTCCTCAGATTAGATTAGATTAAACCTCGGTAAAGGGGCAATCAAAAAATGAAGGCCAGATTCAAACCCTGGACTCTCACTGCTGTTAAAGTGGTTATAGTAGATTACAATTGACGGTCTTCCTTCCTCTTCATCTATCCCTCTTCCTGTCATCTATCATCTCTTTTCTCTCCTCACTTCTCCTTTCACTCACGGTTTGTACCATTTGTTTTTCAAGTTCCTGAAAAATTCATTCATTACATTTCCTCATCTTTTGGCATCTCCTCTACTGTGCCAACACGTTCTAATACCTAAACGACAGAAAAGTGTGTTTGTTAATGAATCCCAGGATGACATTATGCAAAAATAAATGTGGACACAAAAGTGTTGACATAGAGACGTAACATAGCTTTTGCATTTATGCTGTGAAATGCCATGGTGAAGGTTTAGACAAAGAAAGGTGAGGCCTGGCTGTCCTGTCATCCTTCTCCATTCTAAACATTCTTCTCCTGATCGATCATCTTGTGTTCCTTCTCCTCCATTTTTGTTCCTCCTCTACTGTCCCCTTTCTTTGTTCTTTTTATTCTTCTGTTATTTTGATCTTCTCATTCCCATTCCTTTTGGCCCATTACCATCCTTTCCTTAGGGTCTGAGCCAATTAGATTTGGTTTCACATTGTAATTTTTGCAAGCGTACTAAAGAACTTTGCTCGACATACCTACATCCTGTCATCATCACCTACTTGGGCAGCGTCTCCCTATACTTAACACTGTTTGGTTTGTAGATGTTGGTGTGTCACTTCTTTACTGTTTGGAGAAACATGAATCAACAGGTGGATTTTGTTGCCCTCACACTATTATCATTATGGCATTACTACCAGACCATTGACCAATACCAATGTCAAGTGCAATACGCAAGATGAGTTCAAGTACGTCAGAAGAATGCAGACATTTTCCTCCACGCAACCCTATATGAATATGTTTTTAATATTTCTATTAAAAAGATATTTTTCTCCTTCTTTTTGTTTAATGGCTGATGATAGTCTGTCGTAACTTCCTGTAACTGATCTGAAAGTCTGAACCAAAAACCAAAAAAGTGTTTTCATACGAGAAACAAACGGATTCACGGTTTCATTTCATCTGGACCGAGACCACCTCTTTTCATAGGACCAAGGTTCGGCTGTGTGGTCCAGACCTTGGTGTAATTTTGGTTCACATCCAATTGAAAAGTTAAAAGTTAGAAAGTACAGACCAAACAAGTTAGGTGTCAAACCACTTTTCCTTTCCTTTCCCTCTTCTCTCCTAATTGTCTACAGCTTCTAGCTTAATATAGCGTACCCTGTATTTGCTACAGTGTCTGCACCAGCTTTTAAGAGTCTCATTGGTCTTTTCCGGGGACATGGAGCTGCCATCCAACCTGAAAGCCTGTCATTAGTATTGGTGACAGAGCTGGGGTCAGTTCTCTTCTGCCTTAGTCATTTTCAAACGTCAAGGAAAATGGTGAATCCTTTTTAATGATGGTGTTCATTCTGAATTATTTTTTAATTTGGCAGACAAGACAACATCAGATTTCCTCACTTTCTGAATTTGGAAGGAGACCTGCTTCCCTGAAAGTTAATTGAACTCGGCTGTCATTGATTTTATGGTGCAGCAGAGTCTAAAAGCTGCTTGAAAAAAAAAAATTCATTAGTATTGGCTTCAGTGCAAGACTTTTACTGCCACATGTCATTTCAAAGAAATTCATTAGTATTGGTTCCAATGAAGGGTTTTAGTATTTCATGGTCTAAATATTTTTTTGGAGGAATTCCTACCCACGCTACAAAAAAGAAAAATGACCCACATCTTGCTGCAGCACCTGCTCTTAAATCTACAAGTGTAAAAGTCTCTCACACACCCAGGAATATCTTAGACAATCAATTTTCAATCATATACAGCAATCATATGCTGGGTTGAAACAGCACTCTTTCTTTTTCAGTTAAATGCATTTCGTGTTTATTTCTTGTATCTTGCTGAAGTGAAATGACATCTACTTTTTAGGTCATTAGAGTGGACTTATTGTCTGTATCTGTAGGTCCATATTTTCATTCTGGGGACTTTAAAAAGAATAGCTTTGCATGATTTCGAGTGGAAAAATGGGATCTTACACTGAGCTTTTATGCAGTGCCCGTTTGTCTAAAACAGAAACGAAACCATTCATACATTTGACCAGATTTACCACTGATATCATAACCGAAAAATGTAAATAAAATAAAACTCTGAATATACGGCCTTTGTAATGTGTGCAGAATGAGGTTTTGTTTTGCTTCTTGAAATATGCATGGACGTCCCTGGAAAAGTTGTCATCTTAAAGGAAGCATGCGTTGCCCCAAAATCTCAACATACTTCTTAGCATTAACGGTGCACCACAGAAGTGACAGTCAACTTTGCCAAAGACACTGCCACAATCCCAGACCACGAAGGACCCTGGCTTCTGGATTTGATGCTGGTCTGGATGGTCCTTTTCGTCTTTGATCCAAAGCACACGGCGTCCGTTTCTTCCACAAAAGACCTGGATGCTGATTGGTCTGAGCACAACCCACATTCCCACTGAGTGATGGTCCATCCCAGACGTCTCCGAAAAGTCAACACCGCTTCTGGACACAGTTAACATGAAGCTTCCTGGCATTTGTGCATGTAACTCTGTATTGTAGTGTCTGACATAGATTTGCCACAGTAACCCTGAGCCCAAGGCAGTCGTCTACAGCTGATAGAAGTGCAGTGTTGTCTGAGGGATCGGCAATCACAGGTGTCCAGCTTAGACACCAAAATACATTCAGGTTCCTTGAATCTTTTAATTATGTTATGCACCGTAGAAGTTGACCAGACAATACATGAAATATGTTATGTTCATACGGTCTACAGTGACATAAAAGTACATTTTAATCTCACTGCTTTCCTTTTTAATTTGCAGTTTCCATGTTGCCACCTACTGTATATATATTATCATATATTTGGGGTTGTACAATCAAGGGAGATTAGCTCAAGTGTACAAAGAAGCAACATCTCATCATATGTGAGTATCTGCTTATGTGTGTGTTTGCTTTTGCATGTGTTTGCAGGCCTTTTGGGAAATGGGCCCTCTGAGACAGATGCTTCAACAGATTATTGTCCTTATGCGCCACCAAACATTCAGGCAACACACAACCTCCAACAGTATCAGCCAGAGATCATTTCCAGATCTGAAGAAATTGCATTGACCAAAATTAACAAAACATTTGTATTATTTTGTCTCTCAAGACAAGACAACAGGGGGCAGGAAAGGAGTAGGGAAAGAAGAAGAAAGCAGAAGAGCTGGTAAAAAAAAAGAAAAAAAACATTCAAAAAGAAGATGGAAGGAGAGGAAAAAGGCAAAGAAAACTTGTAAGACATAACAGAGGATTGGAAAAGAGAAGAGAAGGAGCAAAGTAGAAGAAGGAGATGAGGAGAAGGAAGGAGGAGAAGATGGAAAGGGAGGAAAGCAAACTTCAGATCAGCTTCCGACCTCCTTTTAGCTCTGCTAAATGAGATGTTAGATTAAAGACACGGGCAGAGCACGAGAAGAGTTTTAGCTTTAAAGAGCGAGGGGGGAGGGAAGGAAGAACGAGAAGAGGGAGGTGGAAAGAGATTGAGGGTAATCAGGGAGCAGGGAGGATATTTCTGTGGGCTTGGGACGACAGAGAGACGATGTGGTAGAAAGAGATGTTTTTAGCCTAATCTAAACAGCACTTCCAATTTATTCTTGTAACTGATGCATTAGGAAGATATTCTAGCTTCTTAATGAATGCTTAATGAGATGTCAGGAGAGACATGTTTACGGCCACACACACACACAAAACCATGAATAAGGAGGAAAGTGGAAGATTTGTTTACAGACACATTTACATTTTGTTAAGGCACAGATAATTGGCTAATTTTGCTTTAGCAGCGGATGCTACCAAAGTAGAAAATTGCCTGACTGTGAATTTAAATCAGCAAATTGACTTGGAAGACACAAATCTTGTGATTTTTTTTGGGTTAAAATGTTGAATCTACTTGTTAAGGCTAGCTTTAGCCTGACAGAAGGCTTGGACAAGTCTGATTGGCCTGTACAGTACATACAACATGTGTGTCTTCACAGATTTGTGTGTGCATGCTTTTCTATGTAAAATGAGCACAGATTTGAATTTTTATTGTTTAGACATGCAGAGTAAGGCTAAGCAGTAAAAGGAAACAGTTTAAAACGTTATATCTCAGTAATGGTTTGACAGGATGTTGACACAAACATTCACTTGTGCACGAGGATTAAATGAAACGGTTCTGGTGGCCAAAGGTCAAGGTCATAGTGACCTCATGTCTGTCCATTCTCATGACCATGATATCTCAGGAACGCCTGGAAGGATTTTTGACAAATAATTTGACACGAACGTTCCCTTGGACTCAAGGATGAACTGAGTAGATTTTGGTGGCTAAAGATCCAGGTCATTGCAACCTCACAAAACACTTTTTTTGGCCGATTATGATGCAATGATAGTGGACGCATCGAGTTGAACTTACGGTTCTTGTGAAAATGACAAACCACGTATTCACGTTCCTGACCATTTTTAAGCCATTTCAAAGAGATACATTTGACAAACCATAGCTTAGTTCTTATGCTCATTACATTTCTGCAAACTGTGGAAGGCCCATGTAATCTCAACATAATGTGTCTTAAAGGATCCGTTACTTTTTTTTCCCTTTCTGCACTAGGCAGGAGGTGTTTGTGTTGGATGGTGGATACACAGGACTCCAGGACTTTGCCACCAGCGACTGGAGTTTGAACAATGGCTCTTGAGTTTTTAGGTTTAGGCAATAAAAGGCTTAGGGTTTGGGAAAGATCATGGTTTGGTCTAAATATTATAAATACATGTGTGAGCCATTTTTATCATAACTCTGCAGACTTTTTCTGAATCAAACCAAGCCCTGATATCTTCCCTTGACCTGAACAAAGTGCTCTCAGCGACTGAACCCAACCATAACAATCAGTAATAGTTACATGGATGTAATTTCTGAGCGACACGGTTGAAAAGATATGATGTGATTTGATTCAGGCAACATTCATTTTTTTTCTGGTGATTGGGTTGGCACGTTATTGCTACACAAAACACTTTATAAATGAGACCAAATCAATGCATTTAGGTGGCGTTAGACTTTCATTCTTTAACTCTCATCACTAAAACAAACTGATTGTAGCATTTCAAACTAGATTCGCTGGTATAAGTACAATTATTAGAATATTACCAACATTCACTACTATCAAAAACGCTTATTGCTGAAGTCCCAGCCTTTGGTGATGGGTGTATTAGAGGATAGTAAAATACTTTTAAGTTTGGAAAAGGGGAAACTATCGAACTGTGTCTCACTTGCGGCCATTCAGTGTAAAAACAGTGCTAATCATTCTGACACAGAAAAGCCCGCTGCTACATCTGGCGCTGCACTATTTTTCAACCAAATGATGTGTGAATTCTTTTAGCACTAACCCTGTTGTGAAGCCATAAAAAGCTGCCAGGAGAACAGATCGTATCGATGAAACGCGCACGCACTGAATCACATCTGAAGCTCGTTGGGCAGAGTTTCCTGTTTTACATTTTACCCTGCTTGGCCCAGTGGAATGTAGCCCAGGTAGTAAACACATGCAGAATATGTATTTGTGCAGAGAAATGTGAGCAGGAATCTCAGGCTGTGCAGTGTGGGTGGACTAATCTGCTTTTAGAAAGCTGTGTTGGCATTAGATGAATGCTTTCAAAAGACAATATTCACATCACATGGTTTATGTTTAGGTTACACACATGTACCTAACATTATAGATACACGTGGGGCCGCATCAGATTTACATTAGAATTACAGTGATAGCACGTTAACAATGACTTTATTGTAGTGACAGGCTGGATTTATTGATTTATTTAAAAATGTAGTTTAACATTTAAAAATTCGAGAATCCCACACACTGTCCATCAGTTGTACTCACTCTATTCTCAACATTTCAGTGCATCTGTTGTTATGGGTGACAAATGAAAAAGCAACATAAAGTGTCTGTGTTGGGGTATTCCCTCATTTTGGTTCTTCCTTCATCATTCATCACTCATCATTCGTCATAGGTCTATCCAGTTATGTCCAGAGGTATGTTGGTCTGTGCCCATTGATAGCGCTAATTCTCATTTAAGAATCGGTCTGGTGACTCCAGGTCAAAACCTAATAACTTCGCCGACATGCCCAATGGGAGCGCTATGTTATTGTTGCTAACTGTGAGCTCTGTGATTCAACTTCTCTGATGTGCAGAGATAACAGAAGAAAAAAGAAGAGGGGCCTGGAGAAAAATGAGTGAAACTGTAGAACCACCAGGCATAAGTTCTGAAAATATGCAACTGTTATTTGGTTCCAACCATCGGTTGTACTGTAAGCCAAGTTAGCACTAGTGTTAGCTGTTTTAATGTTAGCTGCTAAAAGTGAACATTTGTGAAGTAACATATGGTGATAGTTAGCTTCGCATTTGATCTGAACAACCCCATTCTTACTCCCAAGTCGTCACATGCTGCTGATTAGTCACGAGACTGTGGCGTCCGTTTTCAATGCCCCGGGTATCCCTGTAGCATCATTTTTCAATGTGCAGGGTATCCAGGATAAATCAATGTGAGTCGTATATGAGTGAGTGAGTCGACAATATGGGCCAAGTGACGTAGTAAAGAATGAAAAAACCTTAGAAGGAGGTGGTTGTGGTAGTTATAGCACAACGCCAAAGTTTGTGGACTTCACAGGAGACCAGGGTTCATACCCTAACGCTGACCCTTTTTTTTAACCCTAACCAATACCATGGCATCATAGCTGCATTGGAAAATGACACCTACCACACACAGCGAAAAATGACGCTCTAATGATACCCTATGCATCGAAATGTGACACTTTAGCCACGCTATGTTATGAAGAGGGAGTGAGAATGAATAGTCTGAACACACCATGAGACTGTATAGTGTACAACAAGAAATTATTATGAGTTTTATTTTTCAAAAAAATACATCTAGCTAAGCTGACATACTTTTTATTAGTATGTCAGAATTAGCAACCAAAGGTAAATGTAAGGAAGCATCTGGGTGACAACCAAATTAGAACTAAAAGGAGAGTGATTATACAATGGCGACCAACAGAAACACAGATCCAAAAGAATAATGTTTCTTTCATGCAAAATGCAATCAGTGGCTTACATGACATCCATAACAACTCCACAGGGCTCATATATCAGTACCGTGTGCCTGTCAGTTTATTGAGGAATGCCTCTGCCCCTTGTGGCCAAAAATACATGAATGCAGCTTTAGGATCCTGTTGTTGTGTTGCAAAGTGTGACAGATGACTTGAAGTATGTTAGTATGTGTGAGCATGTGTCTTTTCCTGTCATGTCTGTGTATTTGAGCTTGTGCATGCATATGGATAACTGCACCTCTCTGCATGTGAATGTGAGCTTTCAGAACTATGTGCATTTGTGTGTGTGGTGTGTGCGCGCGTATGCATGCCAGCACACTCTGGGATGCTGGGGTAAAACAGATGACTTGTCACGTCTGTCTCCTAGGAAGTGCATCTTCATTAGTAACCAATCAAAATCCAATTACAGCCAGTATCTTGGCATATTAGGGCCCTGGCATTAAAATGATATGGTGCGCGGATATATTTCCAATCACTGCAGACTTTAATTACCATCCTGTACCACACAGGCCACTCTTTAAGGACAAGGAGGGGCTGGGGATGGAGGAGAGGGAGGGAGGGAGGGGGGGGCAGAAAATGAGTATGAGCGAAATAAAAGGTGAGACAGAGACAGAGTATAGGAAAAAAACCAGCAGGGAAAGTTTCAGAATTACGATGTGAGCGATTACACATATTGTTCTTGAATTCATGTGTCTGTAGAGGGGATTATATCACACTTGTCTCATTTCAGCAGTGCAGTAGGGGGTGTTGCAGTTGGATGGTGTATATTTTTGCTAACATCTTTGCCTTAGGCCAGTTGCCATTAGTGGCTGGATAAACATGGCACCCCACAGGGCAGAGTAGTAAATACACAAATAAGCCACTTATCTTGACTGACAGCTGTGGAGACAGTTCATCAGTCAGCAAGTAAGCGCCGTCGTCAGCCGGCTAGTTTAATCAGTCAGTCAGATAGTTAAATCAAGTCGCAGGCAGTAAGTGAAGGAATGAGTTTAACTCTATCAGTTAACAGATGCCAGTTATTTATTTATATTCATTAGGTGAGGCAGGCTGTCACCTGCTGTATGAAAGAAAGAAAGTGATTGCCACTGAATTAGTTGTTTTACTTTACAAGTTTGAAAGTAAATCACTTCATCAGTTGATGTGTTAAGAGGCGGATGAATTAGTGTCCCTTTATATATGCAGTTTAAGTACTTGAGGCCATAATAAGTAACATTTCCACATTAAAATACCTGAAAATAACCAGGCCTATGCTATATATTTTGTTGATTTATATCAACTGTAAAACACCTAACTTATGTAACAACCCATTTCAATGGCTTCACATCCCCTTTACTATGTTAATGTTAGGCGGGACGTATTGTGAAATGTAAGGTTTTTGTTTTTCCATTATAAAACAGGTCTGGGGGCTCTGAAAATATTTAAATGTTAAAACTGTGATAAGTTTAAATGTTAAACTAAGCACAAAACAATCACTCATGAGTCATTTGAAAAGCTGTATATTTGTGATGTTACATCTATACAGTCAGTGCTCCAGACCCAACAGAACCATCCTGACTCTCTGGCATGATGTTCCATGCTGTCTGCATGATGGTATCCATGGCTCTGATGAGAAAAGGGCGTGGCCAGTAGCAGCTCATTTGCATTTAAAGCAACACACGCACGGAAACAGCCTGTTTTAAAACCACTGGTATTTTCACATTCATAATAACCTTAATACATTAAGAGTTATTAATTCATGTCTAATTATTTCATAACAGATTACTTAATCCAACATAGAGAGTAGAGATTTCTATAGGAGCCTAGAACAGACAAACCAAACACTGACTCTACAGAGAACCTTTCACTTTTCTTTTGTTTTTATCTGCCACCGTAGAGGAGGGAAGGGGGGTATTCAGTTGGGTATTCAGAGTCTGCAACTTCACGGCTAGATGCCACTAAGTATCACACACTGAACCTTTACATACTGACGTAAAATCGTTTACAAAGTCATCAACTGATTTGGACCACAGCAAAGATATTGGATATTTCAGTCACGTTACAGTCCAGGTTTAAGTAAAATTTGAGGCTTAAGGGTTTGTCAACCTTTATTTCCATGGTGGTTTCCATTATTTTTAGCTGTTAATTTGTCATACTTACTAAGCATTTCATTTACAGACTTTAACTGTATTAAAGCAAGTAAAGCATTTAACTCCTACTAATCATTGTTAATTATTTAACTCCATTCTAACAGTGTTGCTGCTGAATGACCTAAAGTAAAGCAGTTTTTAAGGTAGTCAGCAAAGACGCCACCTGAACTAATCTGGTGCACATTCAGCATAGACAGGACAAGAAAGAAATTAAGGGAAAATGCTAATTATCAGGAGAGGAAGGATTATTTCTCTGCCAAGTTGTTGATCTCTCCTTTTCTTTTTCTGTCTCTGACATTGCCCTCAAACAAGAGCTGTGCTCATGTAACAGTATTAACAGTAAACAGTGTGTTGGCGGACAGAGGACAACACTGAGCAGTCAGTGCAGGGGTGTAGTGGCAGCTGTAGAGGTGGCATTATAATCCCACCATCCTCCTCCTAAAAAATTACATAAAAACATCAAAGACTGGGACCGACTGAATGAGGAAGAGAATGCATTTACATAAAAATATATTAATCGTTGTTATTGTTTTTGCATTTACTTGCTTCTTATAGGTAAATTATGGTTTCCATAAAGTTTTCTTTGCCTATGTAACCTTTTTCCATCACAAAATCCAGATTCTGTGCTCAGTATGCAACACATGCTGTGATTAAAATGGGAAGATGCAAATAAACTGCTATTCCCAGTTCTGACATTGGTGAAAACTAGAGCTTTGCGACAAATTTAGCAAGAGAATTATTTTCTGTCTGCCTATGTAAGCCCATGTTCAGCTGTCAGAAGATGTCATTATTCCAAACACACAGTTTGTGTATAAACATCCACCGCGCAGCTGTGTGTGTGTGTGTGAAAGTATTATGCTGATGCTTTTACTGCAGTCGCTGCAGCTATAGCGCAAATTGAAGTTCACAGCTATAAACAATTCACCGGCATCAAATGATACAAACATCACTAGTGGAAATGGATCCATATCTCCTTCCTCATGTTGATTGGTTATTTCTGGCACCAGGAAGTCACTGCTCGTACAACTGCTGAACCCCGTAAATCCTGCCCTCGAGGCAAACTAAATGAAATACTCAGGCATTCATCCAAAGTGTGCCGTGCTGCATGAATCAGAAATAACACTAAAGCCATAAATCGACTTCAAAATATTGCAGCCTCTAAGTGTTTATGCAAAATGTCTGTTTGTATAGTTAACAGGCTATTGAACAGTAATCAATTAGTGATAAAACATTACCATCGTAAGGGCATTGTTCCCTTTTATTATGTGAATCATTAGCTCCCTGCTTACAACATGCATTGGCATAACTACTGTACTGACAGCATTCTGTGAGCATGTATTTATCTAATCACAATGCTTGGCTCAAACTGCCTTGTTTTCATGAGTATGAGCATCAGCAGATGCACCAATTCTCCACAAATGTAAAGCCAGAGCAGATTTATCACCAAACATTTGTGTTTTTCAAAGTACACAGCACCAAGGTATATTTTATTCTATCCAAAGTCAGTTCCACATTCACAGGTGTTTTCTTTCTTATGGCGTAGTTTTCTTTCCTTCGCGATTTGAAAGCAAGGTTACATGGTATAATCAAGTCAAAAGTAAACATTTCAAAGTCTTTATTCCGTGGTTTTGTGTGCAGTACAGCTTAAGGATCTTAACATTTGAGAAAATCACACAGATTTACAACAGCACAAAAGCATGTTGTAATACCCGTTGGCTTGATACACAAGTGAACAAAGCGCCTGCTTAGAATCCCCGTTGCCAACAGAGGGCCCCCAGAGCCCTTGGAATTTTGGTGATATGTCAATGGAAACCATACAAAAATACAATATTATGTAAACAGGCTGGATAATACTTCTATAATAATACGACTAATACTACTGCTTCGATCAAGATCCTCCATCAGACTTGGTGTCATGTCATGACTAACATCAGGTTACAGCATAGATTGTGTAAAAGAGGTGGATGTAACATCACCTACTGGTTTGTGGAGTACCTGTATTGAACACTGTATTTTCGCAGTCGCAATGTTGGCTTTTGGAGCCAGAAGTGACCATATTTGGGCAAAATGGGAGCGAGGGGTGAAACACAGCAAGCTAATGCTATTGCTAACTTATTGAAACGGTTAAACGGTAAAGTTCTTGAAGTTTTACATTCAAACAACCCACATACAGACATCAAAGCCTTTTTGTTAACACTAAACTCTTAATACAGTTGTTTCTGACTGCCTAGGCACAATATTTGCCTCGGATATTTTTGCAAACGCTAATCTCTCTTGCAAACGATTTTCGAAAAACTCTTCCAACACCTGAAAAGAATTGCATGACAGACATTGCATGACAGAACACTTGTTAGAGGGCTGAAATAAAGTCAACGAGATCTGACTCCTGCAACGAGATCTGACTCCTGGAAAAAAAGAAAAAAAAAAAAAAGACTTAATATTTCTGGAGTGAAATTCAATGGAAGACAATTGGAGCCACAGTTTTTTGGTGCCAACGTAGCATGTAACCTATGAAAACCTGCCAGTTTACATGACTATGACTAGACGAGCTGTGGTCAAGCCGTGATCGTCGCTGCTTGTGTTACAGTCCTCTCCTCTGTGTCCGGGGAAAGAAGAAAGAGTAGTTAATTGTGCTTCTACAATTTTGCACATTGCAATTTAAAAAAAAAAATAAACAAACTCAATTAAAGTGGTTAACTTGTTTACAGTAAAATCACTGCCTCCGGGTTTATTATGTTACTTTTCAGTG
>JAPQRN010000008.1:25763319-25773843 GCA_037367275.1 Coranthus polyacanthus | reverse complement strand
AATTAAATTAACTGTACTCATACAGTCTGTTTGCCTTACTGGACAAAGTGCTCGATAAATGAACCGAGTCTGGGATCAAACTACCCACACCTGCAGGTTCAGGTCAATGCGCTCGACCTCCTGAGCCACAGGCATCCAAAATACAATGCACTTATTAACACTTTATGCACAGTAGGCCTGTTTGAGGCTATGTTTCATAAAACATTCTCTTTCAGGCTGCACATCGCTGCCATTTAAGCAAAAGTGATGAAAAGTAAAAAAGGGTTTTTTTTAAAAGACGTGCTTGTTTGTAATGGTAAACAATTACACAAACCACAAGAGTTTTAGAAATGTTCTTACTCAGCCTGTAACGTTTTTGCAAGTTCTTCTTCTAGACATTGCAAGTTCTTATCAATGTCTAATAATCTAATAATGTAATAATGTTTTTATGATGCTATTATTAACCCTATATAGTCTCAACACATATTAACAAGTCTTATTACAAGCATTAAACCAATTTATCCTCCATCATACTTTCTAACATTTAACATTTATTTAATTACTTCAGAAAAAAGACTCTTCTTTCCCCAACTCTTATAAAAACATCCATATTAAACGTGGTTATTTACAATCTCTGATAATGTACTAACACACAACAGTCTCTGCATCCTGTCAGCATCAGCTTTTTCCTCAGACACATACACCAAAAATACTTTATGGCTCTATCACATACTTTTATAAATAAATATGTACCTGTATTCTAGCCCTTAGAGGCAGAAAGACACCGAATATGGACATAACCTTCCAACAGTTTACCTCTAGCTTCTGAAAATATAAATTCACACAACCCTTCCATGAACTTCACTTATGTCAAAACACATGCAACCTGAAAAAAAAAATTAAATAAAAAAAGTGCTTTCCTGGCTTTCACCTCTGACTATTTTTGTATAACACAGTCAATGCAAACTGTGAGCTGTTTCTTTTTTTTTCTCTTTTTTTAACAAACGCTGCTCAAAATGTGCATTCAAGACACATAACTTGGCACAATTTAATTTGTAACTGAGAGGTGTCTGATAGCACGTATTCAAAACACTTTCCGGACTTTTCTTAATCTCGCTTGATAAATGAGCTTGCGCTGTGAGGAAAGAGCACTTTCTGAGCACCCATAAGCCCTCTAAACAGATTACAAAGACTTATGGGTAAATAGAGGCAGCGGGGGTGAAAAAAGTGAACATCCTTTTTAATAGAGCTTCCTGGAAGCGGAGTGTGGTAATGTGACGCAACTGTTTCTCTTCCCGTCACTTGCTGATGAGAAGTAAATGAATGAGATTAAGGTTTTAGCGCTGCCGCTGCTGTGTGTGTGTGTGTGTGTTGAAGAGTGTGTGTTAAAGTGTCAGGGTGAAAAAGACAGAGTGATATTGTGATACAGCTGGAAGAGGTTCAATTTGTCGGCTTTTCAAAGTGGTTTAAGCCGTGTGGTTTGTATGGGCTGCAGTGTGTGTGTCTGTCGGGGTCATCTCGGGCTATTTTACGCATGTTGATACGTATGATACAATGTGAGCATGTGCATGTTTTCCCTTTTCATTTGAACATGTTACTGGTAAATGTTCAGTCTAATGCTTTGCATGTCATGGATTTAATGTAACTTAATGGTGTAAATAGTGTAAAGTGGAGACAGAGCTGCTTGATATTTGGCTGCCAGCACAGTAACGTGATGCCTACGCAATGGAATGCCTGGTGTCGGGTATGGAAATACAACAAAATAAAACATCAGTCTGTGCCACTGGATTTTCTTTTCAGAAACAGGTATTAAAAGACCAAAAAAGGGACTTTTTTTTCTTTGTCTTAATTGAAATACGAGGCACTTTTTCCCCTCGGTGGAAAGAGGAGGAGAATGGTTTGATTTTCATTTTCTATTTTTTTAAAAACAAAGAAATAATATCAGTGGAAAACAGAAAGATAAAAAACTTAAAATTCTAAGAGACAACAGCTCCAATGAGGATAGTGCTGTGTTGAAAAAAAAAAACATCTTTGTAGTCTTTTTAAATTGTCAGACATCCTTCATCGGTGCATTGAGTGACACCGAGTGACGTCAGCTCAGCAGGCGGTCGTTCAATCTGAGTGACTGGATCTCAGTGCGTTCTCTATATTCACAGCTTGCCAGGTCTGAAAGGAACTAAAAATCAGCTCTGGTGGAGATTACTCTCGAAATGAAATTTTATGCAGAGACAGTTCAAAGCGTAATCACTTGTTTATAATAACTGAGAAGATAACTGTTGCTGAGCTAACAACTAACAGGGAAAGGTGCTATGTAATTATACCATTAGCGACTACCAAATAATTGTGATCTATTTTGACATTTCACTGAACTCTCTACATTAGGCAGCTTAAGCAAAAATAGAGGTAGATTCAAAAGGAAAACTGCCCTTTTGAATTGTCTGTAGCGATCATCTGTTAAAAAGGATGTAAAGCAGAAACATTATTGAATGATCCTCGGTGAGGTGCTTAAAACAGACAGTCCTGGCTGCTCTATGTGCATCATATCTGAAGGGAATGTGAGTTAGAAGAAGCGTTTCGAGGGGGTTTGTGCAAAAGTCGGAAGACTCTCGACATTTGAGTTGCTGTTGCGTTGTTGAGCCATTTTGCAACATGAAAACGTGAAAAGACAAAAGCCACCTTCAACTAATACTTACAACGTAAAAACAAAAGTAAAACAGCTGAGTTTAATTTAGTGTTGGAGACAAAGAGAGAAACGGGACATAAAAGTCACGAAAAAGGAGAAGAGAAGAAACTGCATACGGAGAAAACTAACCTGCTTTACATAAACACACACGGGCAAACTACTTAATTGACATTCTGTAATTTTCTTGGGAGAACACTGCAGTGTTTTGTCACACACGGAAATCACAATGAGTGTTGGGAAACATGCACACAAGGAGAGCGCACACACAAACACACACTCACTCGCAGCTTTGTGACAACTGCGCTCTTTTCCTCAGGAGGGAAGCTGATACAAACATAAAAGCAGAGAAATTCATATTGGCTTCTCAAAGTGCCTCAGTTCTCCCCTGGGTAAGTAAACATTAACATTCCACTGATTCTCTGTAATATCCTAATCTGCCGTGTGTCAGTCTGCAGTTTCTTCTGTTAAAACGAGCTCTCATTTACTGCTGCGGTCATAAACTCTTGTTTCATCCGAGGTTCAGAAGCTCGTACAGTGGATGGTGATTATGTTTTACAAAGATGCTTGGTCGCGTTAAAAAAAAAGAATATTTAGTAAGATTCAACGCATAAACTGTGGATAATTAAGAGTCCTGCAGTGAACTTAGGGCAGCAGTGGGAACACCATAACTTTTTTTTTTTTTTTTTTTTTAAAGTGGTATAAAAGTAGCATTACGATTTGTATTCCTCTGCCAACTAGTCGAGTTTCTCTTTGCATCCATGTTTGGTCAGACAAAGTCAGATTCTTTCTTTGTGTTCACATGCTTGGCCACTGATGCTGATTCTGACAGAACACAAAGTTGGATGAAACTGCAAAGAAGCAAAAAAAAAAAAAGAAAAAAAAGTGAAACTGTACCATGAAATCACCTGAACCTTGAAGAAGATCCTGTAATCTTTGGTCATAACACCCAGCACTATGTCAGTGTTAGAAGGGAAAGGGAAACAGTATCATCTAATGTAGTCAATACCCGGTCACCCAATCTGAATCACCCCGCCTAATGGATAAGGCATCAACCTCTGGAGCTGGGGATTGTGAAATCCCACCTGGGTTGCAGTCTTTCAAGCTGAGCCAAACATTCAAACATTGTTGGTGAAAGAGAGATTGAGGTTTAGATTGAGGTCAGATGCTGCAAAGTCAAATTCACACAATCTGTAGATATACAAACTACGTCCATAATGGGAAGTGGACTGATCCGCTGCATCCAGGTTATCCCTGTATTCCCATTGAGCATTAAAACATGTCTGGTAGTAGCACTGGGTGGTGTGAACTGATGAGGAGACCAGATTATTCCTCAGACTCATCCATGAAAACAACTGTCGCAAACATTTTGGATGGAAAACAGCAACAGAATCCTCTTGTACTCTGTTTATTACGTATCTCCTGTAGTCGTTTCAGTAAAAGCAGGATGTTGTTAAATATGGACAATCCTTAGAAGGAGGTGGATGGTGATGGACGCAGCACCATCCACTTACTGCAGATCAGTATTCACGTCCTGTTTCAAAACAAAGAGAAATGCTGTGTTTGATTTTGTAAGTTTCTTATTCCTACCTGAGTTGTTTTTGTGCTTCAAAACCTAACCAAACCTTAGTCGAGGCAGTGTCACAACTCAAATGCAAAAGTTACGTAGCAGTTTTTTAACACTATCGATGGTATTTTGTGTCCGTACTCTTTGTGTATATATGTCATTTCAGGAGTGACTGGTAATCATCCTCTGCTGTTGTTGAAGTATGATGACGTGTTGTGCTGTCTTGTTGTTCACTGCTGTTGAACGTTAAAAATACATTCTTTGTCCACATTACAGTATTTGGCTATGCTGTAGCTCATGAAGAAAACATCCCATTCATTTGCATTTTCCTCCCTTCTTGAAAGTTGTTCCCTGGTGGCCCCTTTTCAAGTTAAATTTGTTTTCGACAAATGTTCTTACAGTTTTGCACATAGCAGACGTACCTGCCAGTAACTAATCAACACCTGATGTAGAGGAGGATTAAATTAACTTTGTTTTTCTTTTCTTTTTTTTTTTGCCATATGCTACAGTTGTTGAGAGACAACTTGGCAGAAACTACATGAAAATGCATAGCATTTGATGTAGTGGAAAATGTTTAATTTGTGCCTAAACTCATAATGTTTTGCAGTGAAAATGTATTCTGACAAAAATGTATACTGTTTTTAGGATGTACCAGACTTCAAATGCTCTTTCAACACTGTTTCACTTTTGCTTATTGTACAGAAGGTTAATGTTGTGGCACTGTAAAAATGTAATCCATAATGAAATGCAATCAAAATGATGTATGTTTACCTGACATAAGCAAACCACTTTACAGCATCAATAATAGGTATAATGCAATCTGTCTTATTCCAAAACACAAGAGCTTTTTTCTTTTAAGTAAAACACATGACTCAGTGAGTGAACATCACGACTGCACAACTGTGTTTGCACATGAAGTAAGTTTTCACTGAACACAAATCGTTAAGTGAAAACAGTGTGTTTCGGTTCTAAATGACATTTCATGACATGTCACACACTTAGGTTTCAGTCCTTTTTCTTGTCAGTGTTTGTAAATCCATATTTAACACTAAGGGTCTTATTTGCGCTACATCTTGCCTATAAACATCTTTCAATCAAATGTTTGCTTTATCATAGCAACCACCAATAAAAGTCCAATTTAAAGCAATAACAAGGCATTTAAAAGTTGTTTTTTTTTTGTTTTAAACCACACACTTCGCGACCCACTTGGTAGAAGTCTGCAACCTGCTTTTGGGTCATGACCCACCAGTTGAGAAAGCTGGGTCTAAGGCGCACACCATGTAGCCACAGCAGTCCACGTCTTAAATATGGCTCATTCATGACCTGCCTCACGCTCTGTGTCCTGTCACTCAGAACTGTCAAACCGTCCAACCCTTTATACACCTGCACTGCTCACAACTGCCCCGGGACCACGGAAGATTCAGGTCTCTACCACTTACCATCTATCTTTAGCCGTTGTTGGGGAGTCACGAGTTATGTGTAACAGTGTTACATGATTAAATGACAAAATAACTGTAATTGTAATTGGTTACACTCACTATGTATGTAACGAATGTAATGTAACAGTTACTAATCAAAATGTTGGTGAGTACAAAGAGGTTACATCCCATTAGATTATTTTCAGTTAAAACATTCATTTTAATCCAAGAAACAATTAAAGGTTCAGTGTGTAATATTTAGTGACATCTAGTGGCAATTTAGCAGATTGCAACCAACTAAACACCTCTTTCTCCCTTTCACCCTCCCCGACGGTGGCCGCAAAAACATTTTTTAGTTCACTTTTTAGTTAAAGGGATATTAACTTTAGTCCACACTTCAATGTAGTAAGTGACAGTAATGTATCTTAATGCTTAAAGCCACCAATATAAAATGGAGAAAAAGCAGAAGAAGGAAGTCCATGCTGAGGACCAGCTCCTTCTGTAGACAAAAAAAAACCAACAGCTCTTATTTTCACAGGATTATACACTAATAAAAATATAATTATGAATATTATATTTAACTTCTGCAGTTATCCACCTACACGCCCCTAGATCTTACACTTTGGACCTTTATGCTCATACAAAAAACACCTCAAAATCTTTTTGAATCCAGAAAGCATTCAAATATATTCTTTTAATACTGTTTATTCTGTTGTTTTCGTTTGGTAGATTTCCGGACAACATGGTCCACAAAGCAGCACAATCAAAGGTAGGATATCTTTCAGGGAGGTGTGTCTACGTTTAGACGGGCTCTCTTCGTTTGGCAGTATGCATTCAAATTCAGAGCGTTGCTTTTTTAGTTGGTTGTTTGAATTTGCAAACTCCTAAAATGTGGTTTACATGACTATTGAAAATGAACATTCCACAAAAAAAACCAAAAAAAACAAACCTGTTGATGTGCTCTTTTTCTTTACCAGAGAGGATCTTTGTCTCTGCTCCACCTGACTGTAAACCTGAGGCTGTGTGTCGCAACCTGGAGTAAAACCTGCAAATGAGAAGCATATCCCAAATGCATAAAACCTGAATAATACCGGCATATTCAATGCTCCATCTGGGGAAAAAAAGGCCTAAATCTGAATATACAAATGGAATATGTTGCTTATGTGACACCTGTGAAATTCAGAATATCGTTATAGTTGTATTCATAGTGGAATATTAGTGTGCATATTACTGCCACGCCCGTCATTGAATAGTTGTTCACTTGTTGCAAGATTGAATCAAATAGTACGTAGTAAAGTCAAATGTTAGAAGAAGTTACTTTACTTTGATGAAGTCATTAAAATAGTTACATTGTTTATTACAGTGTTAACACGGTGAGTAATAATCTGTAACCTAGTGTATTTCTGCCTCCTATGTTCTGTTTTAATCATGTTGGAATGGCTTTGTTTTGTTTTTTTTTTCTTTCTCTAATAAAAGAACAGCAGTTTCATAGATTGTTACATGATTCACTGATTTCAGTACCACCAGGCTTTTCTTACATGTGCTCTGTCTCTCTCATCCATCTCAAGTATAAACAATAGAGCCCATAATTTCAACTGGGTGATGTAATCACTACAGCGATGCAATCCACTTTGTTTCCGCGGTTAACTCAGTGGAGACACATTACACTGGGTGGAGGAATGGACAGAACGGAGGGACGAATGGACTGAGAGAGAACAAAAGAGATGGATGGGTTGAGGAGTGGGTTTGAGCATTGATGTGAGGCAATAAAGAAGAGGAGAAGGAGAAAAAGAGGAAAGGGACAGGGAAAAGCGAGAGAAGGGAGGGGAGAAGCGAGGAGATGGAGCGAGAGGGAAGGCGACCTGAGAAGTAGAATGAAGACGGCACGAGTGGAGGGGCGAAGCAAGGTGAGGTAGAGATGGAAATCATGTCAAGTGAGGAGATGTTTAAGTAAAAAATAGTGCAGGGGAGGTGAGGCGAAGAGAACTCAGTCGCATTTAAAAGTGGAGGATTAAATGAATGAATGAGAGAGAAGATGACAGATAGAAGCAGAGTGATATTAGATAAACTAATTACAACAGGCCCTCCTTTTCCTGCACTCTCACTCTCTGTCTATATCCATCTATCTCTACTGCCGGTCAGTGGCTCATTCTCTCCGACTTTCCCGGAATAAAAGCGTGATGTTTTCCCGCCGATGGCGAGCGGATCCGCTTCCCGCAGGCTCTTTAAAGTGAAATAGGATACGTGTACATCCAATCGGAAAGCTTTTAACTAGCAGAGCACTGGGTTGCCAGGTGGGTAAAGTATTTAGCAGTTGGGACACTTAGAGTGTGTTTGTGTGTTGCGGACAGTGTGTGTGTGTGTCAGCGAGTGAGGAGTAAAGCATTTAGTGGTCAGGGCACTCACTGGAACCGTGTGTGTGTGTGTTCTGTTGATGTAAATCCACGTTTTTGCCCTTTCTGGGTAACACTTAACATGAATCAATATAATTAATACAGGAATAAGAATTAACTAACAATTACGTAATATAATAATAAGCATTAAAGGTATAATATGTAGCATTTCCACGCTTCATCTAAAACACAAGGCTTATTTATGTACCTGCATTGTATCAAATGTTCACATTCAGAGAACTATGTCTTTTTTATTCAGTGTAGCTTGCCTATTTGATTAAAATGCAATGGGGTCGTGTTGTTACAAATGTTACTTGCAGCTATTTCCACAGAAAATGAAATAACACAACATGAATAAACATTAGAATCATAATGTGTGTAAAACTTAATATACACTTAATATATTGCCTTGTTGTGTTCATCTGCAATGGTCGTTAAAAAAAAAACAACTCCCATGATCCCACGCTACATGTCACACAACTAAGTCTTTTATAATTGTTTTGGTTGAGAGACCCCACGTGGCAGAAATTACATACTGCACATTTAAGTAACTCTTAACAAATGTATTAACCCTTAATATAACAATATATACTGTATGTAATGTCTCTCTGCCCAAAGGGGGCGCAACTCATCTATGCTCTGTTTCATCAATACCAGAAATGGAACTGTAGTAAGTAACTATCTCTGTCCTCATATTTTAGATGCTACAACTTATATTGTTGCCATGTCAACGGATACACCATCTTAGTGACATTGGTGTGAACTGGCAGATTTTCAGAACCTTGCTGACCAGCTTATTGAAAGTAATTGCAAGCTTCAGCTCGTCTCATCATGAATCTTTGGTCTGAACTAAGCATAAGTTTATCCCAAGGGGCAACAACCGCTGCTTGAAACTGAAGCCATTGCAGACGTATTGAACTTCTCTCTAAAAATACTAAGTCAATACATGTTTTCCAGTAGTCATTCTGGTCTCATTTGCTTTATTTGGACACTCTGATAAGTGTACTGTACTGGTGGTTCCATTTAAAAACTATAGCTATGTTGTTAAGACTTTAACCCCAAAGACCTGCAATCCCTGTCTGGGCTTTGATTGACAGCTCACTTGCCAACTGAGATGGACTTTCACAGCTTCTGTTTATTGAATAAAACATTTATTTTTTCTTCATAGACAACTCTACTGCGGTCGTTTCAAATATTTTGGATCCTGGATTGTGGATTCACAAAAGGACTTCAAAGCATGAATGGCACTAGATTGGGCTTCTTGCAACAAGCTTGAAAAACTATGGTGTTCGAACATGCAAAATGGTTCCAAAATCTACTTGCTCCAGACTCTAGTAGAGTCAGTTCTACTCTATGGCTCAGAGACCTGGACCCTAACAGCAAAACATCAGAAATGATCAGATGGAACATACACAAATCTTAATATTCACTGGTCCCAGCATGCGACATGAGAAAGAACGTACTGAAATCTCCCACCGATATCCGAGAAGCTCAGGCGCAGAGGAAGAGGTGGTATCATCACTTCTCTTGCGGAACCCAAACCTCCCCATTTGCTGTCGCAAAACAAATTTGTTGATGGTGATGACGATGATGAGTGTTAACTTTAGCTCACCCATCAGCCCATCCCTAGCTCCACCCTTTTGTCCAAATATGGTCACTTCTGGCTCCAAAAAGCTGAGATGGCCAAGACTAACATGCTGCATCTAGGCTTCAAAACTGTACAGACCACAAACCAATGGGTGACGTCATGATGGCTACATCCATGTTTTTCATACAGTCTATGATTTATCCACAGCACTCCTAACAAGACTTCTGTACCTTGAACACACTGTGTGCATGTGTGCAGAGTACATACAAATACACTCTATACACTGTAATTCGCTGGATGTCTGTATAGCAGTGTTTATATCCTTTAAAGTGTACGTTTTTTCATGAATTCTTCAATAGTGTTCATATACTCGTGTGTAGACATAAATCAGTCTTTCCAGGATACTTTATGTATGTGTTAGTAGGTGTGTGTAAATTTTTGTCACTGTCTGCAGAGGTACTTAGCAGAAACCCATGAATTATTCACAAAGGAAGAAGTCTATCCTCCTGTTTCCTTTTTTTTTTAAACCCCCCACCCCCATCTTCACCATCACACACACACACACACACACACACACACACACACACACACACACACACACACACTTCACCTCCCATGTATAATTACATTAGGGTGACTGGGATTGCACTTCACACACCGGTGGCAAAAAAGAAGAAATAAATCCCACAGTTGTTTCTCTCTTTCTCAGACTAAATAGATGCACTCCATTTTCAATAATCAAGGTGCACTGCGTTATAATTTCACGCCCGTTCCTGTCGTCCCACAGACAAATTGTTTATTGGGACACGTTTGCTGGTGAAGCGTGAATCACCAAAAACAAACAACTTTTTTCCTCCTCTGGTCTCCGTCTCTCTCTCTCTCTCTCTCTCTCTCTCTCT
>JAPQRN010000008.1:25723693-25757741 GCA_037367275.1 Coranthus polyacanthus | reverse complement strand
GCCATCTTGGTTGTTTATGAGGCTTTTCTGTCAATCATTGTATCGAACCAACCCATAATGTCACTGACCTGCCACAGGCTTGGTCAGCTGTAAATCTTCTATTACGTTAGAGTGAATTTATCACAAAATCTGTCACTAAATATCACATAATGAACCTTCAAATGGTGTAAATCAGAATATAGTATGTTGAGTTTTTTTGTCTAATTTTGATTATTAACCGTTTTTCTGTTAAAATGTCAAATGCCATTATATATAATATATTTAGAAATGTAGCATTTTTTTGTAATTATTTGTGAAACAAGTCAGGTGCTGAAAATGATGCCATTTTGTAATGTTATACGTATGTCTATAAAGTCAAATATCATATTGTCACGAGTATCAAAATCAATCTTTACTATACTACCTGCCTGTAGTAAAATCATGGCAGCCACGTTACTGTGATTTTACCACAACGCTGGTCATGGTTGAAGAGCTCATCAGATCAGATGGAGCAGTGAAAGCGACTTCTTGGACCCCAGAGCTGTTTCATGCAGCTCTGTGTTTTACACATTCAGTATCTTCAACCATTTCTTAGTCCTACTGGAATTTATATTCACATCACATGTGTGTCTGTATCTCTCCATTCACAGTGCCTTGACCTCTATAAAGCTCTGACATTTTAGTCAAATAACTGGTAGCGATTTCCTGTTTCAACACTGGGACACCCAGATCAATGTGGGTTAAAGATACAACCCGAGATTTATCCAGCAGATCCATAGCAACATGGAACACATTCACATACCGGAGGGACAAGGGGAGGTTATATGCCTATATTTTTTATACTTTTATGCTTTTATTTAATATTTATCTACCTTTTAATTGCCATATGGCCTCTAGTAAAAAAAAAAATAAGTTACATACTTTTAAATGTTTTCATGTAAGCTTGCAATTAATGTGTTCTCAGTTTGTCACATCACATCACTGGTCTCCAGTGAGTCACCAAGCCTGGATTTCCACAAGTCCACAAATCAGTACTATATGCTTCACAGTCTTGTCACGTATTTTCAGCAACTACTTTCTAGCAGGTGTAATGTGTAGAAAAAAATCTCTGAACTTGCTTTACAGAGGCTTTAAAGTAAATCATTAGTGGTTATCCAGAGCCCTCAAAAGTTACATTTCAAAATTCTTCATCCATCTCAAATCAATAATGTGTGTAAAAACAACAAATCTTCTGCAGTTAGTTCTTTGTCACATTCTGAGATTATGAATGACATAGTAAATTTGCATTGACTAAAGTACAGACAAAATCCTTGGAGTTATTATTTCTCTCTTGGTATCTTGTTGTATTCCCTTGTAAACAGAACCTCCTCCTGAATGTAATAATTTGCTTTGAGAGTAAACCGAGTCATGTGGCTAACAAGAGTCCCAAGCGGGGCCCAGTGTTGGAAATACTGACTGCGGCTTTCATGCTCAGTCCAGCAGCTAAAAGCTCTGGATGAAATCATCTCCCAGTCCAGATTAGGGCTTTCATTTCTTCTGAAAAGAACTCAGTGTGAGAAGACAAGGGAAGAGAATGGACGGAGGAAACTCAAGAGGGGGAAGAAAAAGAGGAGAGCACGAATTTCCTGCCAAAAAAAAACAAAACATATTCATCTGCGGACGTGGCGTAGATTATTGTGTTGATAAATGTACATGACAAATGACATTTTGGTGAGAAAGAAAGGAGCAGGAAAGAAAAACAAAATGTGGCGCAGGATGCGAAAAGACAAAAAAGTTAAACAGAGTAATCATCGATCACTGGTTAGTGGAACTGATTGTTTTTGAATGAGACATTCTTCATCTTTCTTTACAATTTGTCCTCTCATTTAGGTCACCACATCTCTTCATTTCCCATCCTATTTTCCCACCAACACAGTATAGCTTTTCCCCTCATAATTCCTGTCGTTTGTCCATTTATCACCATTCTTCGACAGTAAAACAATTTCCTTACTGTGTCTTTTCTCTCTCTCTCTCTTTCTTTCTCTCTCTGTGAAAACCAGAAAGCATAATCACATCCAATGTCAGCTTATGGAATATGAAAGAGCCCTCTCCATTTCATCTCCAGGGAGAACAGTAGTTTGGAGAGACACACAGAGAAGGAATGCTCATCTTTATTTATTTGAACATATGGATGTGGCCATATTCAAACTATTTTTGTGACATCTGTCAAATCAGTGTTCGCGATGATGTTTTCAGGCTCACCACAAGAACTAGCATCATTGTTCCTTAGAATACAGTTTCAGTTAGATGGTTCACACTGTATTGAGTGATCCACAGTGAATGTTTACATAATAAGGTGATCTGTGGATTTCTGTTATATGGTATGGTTACGATGAAAGGGCTACAGAAAGGGCTGGTATAAATTGTGTATCCTGCACTTACATACAAGAAAATAGAGACGTTTGAGGTAGATAGGGGCTGATAGGACGTTTTTCAAATATTCAACTACTGGTATCAGCCAATCACAATTACCTCAATGCATTTTACAACAGAGAAAAACCCAGGACAAAGTTTCCTTTCACAGGAGAAAAATCCTCCGACAGAACTGGGCACAGGGTAGGTGGCCATCTGCCTCAACTGGCTGGGGTGAGTGGAAGCAGGAGGGGGAAAAGAAAAGAAAAGAGAAAGAAGAGCAAACAACACAGTCAGACACCTGACAATGCAGACAAACACTGCTGGACAACACAGTCAAACACTAGGCTGGTTGGAGGCCAGTAACCACACATCAGGGACGCACAACTCCGGAGGCAAAGATACCGGCAGAAAGGAGCAAGGACAGAGAGGACAGAGAAAAAAGCACAAACTAAGACAAAGGGTTAGTGACATACAGTATGATGGTGACATATATAAATACATGGAAAGACAGAGAATGAGAGAGGAGGAGGTACCCTGCAGCCTAAGACTATGCAACAGAGCTGAGGGCTGGTTCCGGGTCAAATGAGTCAGCCCTAACTGTAGGCTTTATCAAAAAGGAAAGTTTGAAGTCTAGTCTTAAAAGTAGAGAGGGTGTCTGCCTCCCAGAGACAAAATGGGACTTGGTTCCAGAGGAGAGGAGCTTGATAACTGAAGGCTCTGCCTCCCGGTCTAGATTTAGAAACTGTGGAAACCACATGTAAACCTGCACTCTGAGAGCAAAGTGTTCTGTTTACATTATATGGAACAATTCGATCTTTGAGATGGGATGGAGCTTTATCATTAAGAGCTCTGTATGTTAGCAGAAGGATTTTTTAAAATTCTATTCTAGATTTTGAAGGGAAGCTGCAAGTTGTAAATGAAAAGAAGTTAATGCTGGAGAAATATGGACTCTTTTTCTGATTCCCGTTAATACATGAACTGCAGCATTTTGAATGAACTGGAGGCTTTTTAATGAGTGATTTGGACATCCTGATAGTAACGAGTTACAATAGTCCAGCCTGAAACTGACAAATGCATGGTCTAGTTTTTCTGCGGCACTTTGGGACAGGATGTTCCTAATCTTGACAATGTTATGGAGATGAAGGAAAGCTGACCAAGAAATGTGTTTTATATGTGTATTAAATAACTCCTGGTTGAAAACAACTCCCAGGTTCCTCAGAGTTGTACTCCAAAGAAAATGTCGTCCAGATGAACTATGTTGTTAAAATGTGAAATAATGAAGTTTTTTGGGCCAAATACAATAACTTCTGTTTTGTCTGAATTTAGGGGCAGGAAATGACACGCCATCCAGGACTTTATGTCTTTGAGACATGCTTGGAGTTTTACGAATTGATTTGTTTCATCTGGTTTCATAGATAAATACAGCTGTGTGCCATCAGCATAACAGTGGAAACCTTTTCCCGTGTTTTCTTATGATATCACACACTAACAGCAGCATGTATAGAGTAAAAAGAATCGGTCCGAGTACAGAACCCTGTGGAACACCATGACTCACATTGGTTTGGGTGGACGACTGATCATTAACATGCACAAATTGGGGTCTTTCCGAAAACTAAGGTCCCAAATTTCCCCATTTCAAACCAAAACTGTGTCTGTGTGTTTGTTGTTGTAATGGTAGTCATGTGACTTTCTTGTTTTAGCCCTAACCACAACCTTTCCCTAACCCTAAAAAGTTTTTTTTGGGGGGGGGCGTCACTGCCAGTCGACCTATTCTGTCCTGCAGGTATGAGGGTGTGTTGGGGTATAGATAATAGATGGATCATACTGCATATAAGCTACAGAGATACTATAAGCTGACTCAATAATTATATTAAAAACATAACCCTCCGAGCAGCAGAGCCCTGTCACTGTGGCTGCACATTTTCAAACACGGATAAAAGGATCTTGTCACTTTCAGCTGATTACATGGTTTCAAAGCTGATATTACTGAGACACTTACTTTTTCATGGCCCCTCCTTTCCTGAGAGCTCTCCGACCATACATTTGCACAATTTATTCTATTTAAAAGCAACCCTAAGATGACTGACTCACTCTTTTCACGGTAACACATGCGCCAATCCCGCTGGGAATCCTATGTTCTTCATAGGGGACCGTTTTGCTGCAGTTAAGGGGTCAGCTTTGAAAACACACACGAGGACAACAACTAGTTTAATGTAAATGTGTATGCTTGTGTGTGTGTATTATTGATTTGCTCAGGGCTTCTCTCCTTGATAGAAGATTTTCTGGGCAGAGACACAGAGAGCCCCCCTGCAGAGTTGAATCTTATGTTTCTGAAACCTTAACACTGTTTCAAGCCATTACCTCTGCTTTTTTTTTTTTTTTTTTGTCTCTCTAGTTATCGCATCTTCAGAATATTCCTCCCTCCCCGTTTCCTCTAGCCTCTTCTTCCCTGTCTTTCCTTTCTTTCTCCAGCTTTTATCCTCCCGCCATCTTTCTCATGTGTCGTTTCATCCCCATCTCTTTTCCTTTGCCAGTCATTTGCTGCATGTCTCAGGCTGGATTTTCTTCCCCCCCCTCTGCTCTCTGTTCTCCCTTTCTCCTCACGGCCTCTTGCAGATGTCGGATCAGACAGAACAACATGACTCACAGAGAAGGGCCGGATTCCCTTTGGTTCATCATTCGATAACAGAAATGTGTGCTGTGTGGAGAATCCCAAACCATCGTCGGAAACATGAAACACTTAAAGAGACTAAACAGTGGTTGTGTGAGAGGTCAAACTGTCCACAAGAGGACCCCTAAGGGTTCTTTTGAAATGCAATCTGTTTGCAATTGCTTGTTTGAAATAGTAATTGCAATTTAGCCTCTGTAATCTGATTACTAATACCTTGTTTGCAACTAAGATCTGACACGTTTTCTTAGACTTCTTTACAGATGATATGAACTTAAAAACATACACTTGGTGTACATTGCTTGGTGTTTCGTCAGTGTTCATTGTGCAACCACACATCGACACTTTGTAAAGCGATCAATCAGCCATAACCAGTGATTGGTACAGTCTCAGATTCCTCAGATTCTGTGCCGGTGAAATTTAAGGCTGAATTAAAGGCTGCCTTGAAATAAATTTTGTTTGCGATTTGGTGCTAAATAAATAAAACTGAATTGAATTGAACAGTACTGCACCATCAGGCCATATTTTTCAAGTTTCCGTTGTACAATATGATTAGACGAAAGGATAAACACATATTCATAGAACTGGGGTTACATCTGATGTCATTACTTCTCTGTGTCTCGTTCGAATACGACTCGGTTTGTTGTGTACTTCATTCATAAAAGTGGTGATCACGATAAAGGTGAGAACATATTTGTTGTCGGCATGGAAGTTCTTCACCATGAGTGATGAAGACGCAAAGAACGCATTTATTAGAGGTGATTTGCCAAGTGACATTAACTTCACACATCTCTGCAGTAGTGGCAGGCTGCTAAACTGAGTAATCACTCATCTGCAACTACTATGGTGTTTAGAAGGGAACTACGTCACTAAGTTCACTAATTCAGCCCCATATAACAACATTTAATACTGCGATACAGTAGTTGTGGTGTAATTCTGTTGAGTGACAAATGCAGGTGATGATCCATTCTCCTAGCCAGATTTGGAAAAAAAACCTAAAGAAAGAAAGAACTGCAGAGCTGCACGAAGAGCACAGTATGGGTTGTCAATCTTTCAAAGAGAATTTCAGTGTAACAATAGGGATCTCTTTGCCATGTTTACAGGTGTCCAGTGTAACGTGCTCTGTGCTCCTATTGGTCAACCTCATGGATGTGATGGAGCCCCCCCCCCCCAAAAAAAAAAAAAACACTTACATGCTAGTTTTTCTGTCAGGATTTCAACAAGCATCCCAGATCCTGCCTCAGTTGCCTATGGCACAATACAGGAAATAAAATGATCAGTTGCCACACCCAACCTGACATATATATTGTGTAGTCTGAAACCAACAAAAAATAATATAAATATATATATATATATTTTCTGCGATTGCACCTATTTAAAAATTAGCCTTTCATTTTGCTGTTTTTGTTACATCTGTTGATTACAGTTAAAAATAAGTATTTTGTACTTGTATGCACTGTACTGTAATAATAAAAACAATGCACAATGCACAATGTGCAGCAGTGGAAGGACATTTCAGACCTCTTCTGTTTGAGAGACATTTTGGTACTTTAATACCCATAACAAATGGTCAAAATTTCAATGCCTCCGTTTGTTCGACAATTACAGTGAAGCTGAGGTTTTAAAACCTTTAGAAAATAAGACATCAGGGTCATTCAGATGCAGAGGAACAGGGGGAGCACACAGTGATATATGGTGGCAAGCCATAGAGAAAAGTATGTCATTGTAACATTAGACTATTACACTAATCCTTCCCATTTAGACACACTTCAAAGAAACAGTTTAAAACTAGAGAATGAGCCCAGAGGGGTGCGTGGGTGTCGCGGGCAACGCTTTGTGTGTGCATATGTGTGTGTTCATGCATATGTTGCTTTAATGGGTGTGCATCTGTGGGTTGTTAAACTATGTGTGTAAGATGAGTGTAGGCGGGTGGGTTGCACAGAGAGGTGAGGACTTGACCCCTGAGGTTAATCCTAAATCTTAACCATGGAGAAATGTGATCCAGACTAATGGTACAATTACACTCGCGCACACACAGACACACACATGTGGTGGGTGTGGAGGAAGCAGTAGGGTGTCCAGGCGGTATTAGCAGTATTTTTAGCTTTCTTCAACCGTGCATCAAACAAAGAGAGCCTTTCACATGCTCAGTCTGGCCTCCCTGTCTCCCATTTTCTTCTCTCCTCCCTCAGTCTCCTTTTCTTGTTTTTCTTTCTCCCCCTCCTTTCATCCATCCCTCCCTACTCTTTTTTTTCTCCTCTGCTCCAGCCATGTTCCTGGCTCCCTCCTATCCCTTGTCACCCCCCCCAATCCCCCATCCCTCTTCTCCTTTGAGGCCCATTCATCCAACAGTACCTTAATAAACCCGCTTCTCTCGCGTCCTCCCTCCAGTCACATCTTAGCCTTTCTTCCTTTCTTTCTTTCTTTCACTCCATCTTTACCACGGCCTAGCAGCTCTAGCTAAATAAACACTGGGTGCACAGCTGGTGATCAGGTTTATATTCTCCCTCTCAAAATCCCACTGTCTCCTTTTTCCTCCCGTTGTCCTTCCCCCCTCTCCTCCCTCCGTACTGTCTTTTAACGGCTCAGCAGCTTTGCAGTCGCACATCTTCTGGTGAGTAAAGCTGGTGCCATTTTGTAGATGCAGTTGCAGTAAGATGGTGCAATAAGGCAATGGGTTGGTTCAACAGTAGTCCACATAACTGACAAAGCAAATTTGAAGTAAACTTTTGAATTGCCCCAAAAAAGAAAGAAACCCCCCCCAAACTAGACTGCATAGTGCTATCAGAAGGCACTGACTAGATGAGACTGAGGAATAATTTGATCTCTTCTTCAGTCCACATGTACCTGTTGCTGCTACCAGCCATGTTTTCACACTTAATGGAAATGTCTGGGAAGATGTCTGAAACAGCTTCTTCTTCATGCAGATCAGTCATGTGAGTTAAATGTCATCGTATACATCAGAGCCTATTCAGAAAATCCATTTCTAAGCTAACGTCTGTCTCGTGTGTTCTACATCCCTGATAACAGCCTGTACGCTGATTTCTATGTAGAGGACTCAGGTCGTTTTTTTCTGCAAAAACCCTTATGTGCGTTGCTGATTTCTTCCTCTCTTCTGCCCCTCTTCAGTGGCTACAGTGTGCAACACTAACTACCACGGCCCACATTGGGAATTTGATCTATTTGTAGCATGCTCATTTAGTTAACTTTTTTATGCAACATTAAGTGACTGTAATTTATCATGAACGCTCTAATTCTCTATTCTGTTTTACCGGGGCAGGGGTCATCTGGACTGAGCAACACATGAGCCCCAGGGTGCAGCGGTCCTAAATACAGGAAGTACCACTAGGGCTGTACTAATTGACTGCCACAACATGGGTGGGATTAGGCCAATTTAGCTTAGATTTTTAGGCTTGTCCATTCTGTTATTTTTTGTTAAAGGGATAACAACACCTGTCCACACTCAAACATCTGAATGTGATACCGTCTACCATAAAACAGAAAGAAGAAGAAGATAAAGAAGTCTGGTCATATACTGTAGAAGCATGGACTGTGACCCTCCATTTACACTCATTCTAAGGTAACGAAAACACAATTTTCAGGGGGAGACACACACATAACTGAATATTATTTCTGTAGTTACATCATTTATGCAGCATTGGATTTGAACATGTCACTTGTTTCATACGTAGAGACTGTCCTGTTTTGTTTCTTTTGTAGTTAGTAAGTGTGATGGTGTTTTATCTTACCTCTCTTGCGTGTAAGTTGGTCGGTTGAATCTTTTTGGTCTGTGTTATATTAGGATTATTATCATAGCTGGAGTTCACTTGTGTTTTTTATGGGCCCAGAAATGTATTTTAATGTAATGTAAAGTGAATTTTTTTCCTCATTTTTGTGTAATAAAGTCCTCATTTTCAAAATCTAGCTGTGATTCCTCAGTCCCTCACAGTTGTACATAAATCCCCCTGGTTAATCAATTTTATGAAAACCTATATCACTTATTAAATTGCAGAATTTAGTTTTTCTAAAAAAAACCCCAAAAAAAACATGAGCAACAACTACACGAAATCAGTAAAACTCTCCATAATGCATACTGAACACACGCAGAACTTAAAGGTATATAAATGTATGCACACAAGCAAACAGATACAATGCAAGTCCTGCACAAAAAAAAGACAAATGCATCAGTCACACTCACTCAGACACACTTTTAAGATAAGGCTGCATCGGATAAAGCTGCCCATATCACAACCCGCCAAGTCCCGGCCAAGGCTTAGCTGCCTGCTTGGAGGGTGTGTGCATTTCAAAGAGATCAAGTGTGTGTGTCCAGACTTACCCAAGTGTGCCCCCCCCTTCTTATTCTGTTTCAAAGAGAGTAAGCTGAGAAGTGTCACATTGTACGAAAAGAGCCGGAATAAAAACTCAACCTGATCTCTGGAACACGGTTCTGCAGCCTTAAACTGTGTTGTGGATAACAGTCGCTTTGATGGCTGCTGCATAACAAGGACATTTTTTTTTATGAATGTGTTTAGTCTTTATAAATCCTATTATAACACTACCTGCTGTGGCCCTTCTTAAAATATGTCTGAGCACTTGGATCATGTTTGGTCCTCAGTGAGGGAAGCAGATGATTAGTGCTACGGTGCTTTTGGGAACCTTCACCCACGTAACAGTCTTGCTTGTTGAGGTGTTATTGAAGCACAATGGGCAGAGTCTGCCGTCTGATGTCTCGTGGATATACGTGTGGGACCCACTGAAGTCTGCAGACATGAGGAAATGATGCTCTGCAGCACTTAGTGAAATCATGCAAACATGTCAAATTCTGAACTTTACTCACAAATCCATTAAGGTAGTCTAGAAACACATTGTTTGCTGCTAATGTTGAAATATTTTAAACCTACCTGTTAACATATTTCACATGCACTGCTTTGATGTCAATAAGCGTAAAATACCCTATCCCTCATTGCTGATGTGAAATTGGAAATACTGGCCAAATGGAATAGGAATCAAATACCTGCCAGACATATCAAAATGACAGGCCACTAACTGTGAACAAATGTAGCAATGATAAATTACATTGGAAACCGCTTCTAGAGAGCACGTCTGTCCAAGTCAGTATAAGCAGAACTATTATTACCAAACCTTTCATTTGTTTCAGGCAGTTTTACTAGTGATAATGGGGTTTATTTAGCTTGAACTATTGTTGGGTGTGAATCTATCAATAGTAATAAAAAAAGATATAGACACTGAACAAAATTATAAAAGTGTGTCAGTCAGAGCTGTAGTCGAGGCATTGAACGTTCATTTTTCAACCATAAGTTTATTCAGATGCCATTCCAGGAGTTTGGCACCGCAGTCAGTGTCATAGACACCGAACAAGGCTGCATTTTACTGATGGCAACTTGAAAGCTGCAAGATACAGGGTGCTGTTGGTTCGCCGCCGTCATGTCACTTTCCAGCATGACAGTGCTCATCCACATGTGGTGAGGGTCTGCAGAGTGTTTCTTGAAGCAGAAAACATCCCAGTCCTCCAATGGCCTCCATATTGGACTTGTGACAAACATTTGCGCCCCTCGACCAATCAGAATCGGTTTTATTTTCTTGTGCTGATGTGATTGGATGATTTTCGCTGCGTTGCCAAGTGGCCTTGAGTGAGATCCAGACAGGATACAGACACTTTCAGGATCAAAATCAACGTAAAGCAGACATTATCCTGCTCCAAACGTCACAGGTAATACAGTTTTGTCTTTTTCAGCTCCTTACTTTTCCGTTTAGTCTCCTACACCTCTGTGTTTTACACAGAGACTGTAATTTAACGGAACATGAAACCAAACGGTACTTGACTACTCGGCTGCATAGCTGATGTATGGCTCCATAGCGTCTCTTCTGTGGTCAAGTGGATAAACACTCGGCTTCCCACCTGGGGCAATGGGGGTCAACTCCGGCGAGTTACGAGGCTTTCTCTTTTCATTGAAATGCTCACGTAATTTTAATTATTTTTTTATTTTTTTATTAAAATGAAAGACTTATGATACGTCAACACAAGCATTATCAGATGAATGAAACATCAAAAGATTTGGCTCTGCACACATATTCATGCTGTGGTCATATTATCTTGCGCCCCCCCCAGTCTTGTTTAGCACCAGCCGCCACTGTATGTTCTAACTGTGAGACATTCATGATATCCCCATTTTGGAATTACAATCAGCAGAGGTTTTTCTCAATCAGTTGCTCGTACGGCTCATATAACATGAACGCAGCATTAACCTGATTGTTGTCACGGTGGTTTCCTTGTGCAGTTTATTAAACACAAACAGCCTATGAAAACTGTAAAATTGTCCTAGTTTCGGCTCACTGCTGACTCTTCTGCCTTTTCCCCACAGTACAGAGGTGTCATGTGACCGTCCTTAACAATCCATTTGATGAGGGCAGCTTCAACCACAGGTGTGCGTTTGTTTTCTGTTGTTTGTTATTAAGAGAAAATGAACACTTTAAGCAGACTGCTTGATTACTAGATGAAAGATTTTTAATCAGCATTTGCATATTGTGTAATTATGCTACTATAGGAGAAAAACGTCATTCAACCTAAGGCTTACTACCAATAAATTGATACATTCACAACAAAAAAAAACATCATTCATGCCTAAAGGATTACTAATCCCTCATACTATCATCATATTATTCATGACCTGTGTGTTATGTATTCTGTAGAACATGAAGTGCCTGATATAGATATCGCATACAGTATTAGTTGTCCCTACTTAGAAGAAAGACACAATATATTCATTTACAGGAGGAGGCAAACCAGTGTGTTCTTAAATTAATTATTAAATAATAGCATTTCCTGTCTAAGTTGCTCCACTGCGAATATTTAAATTGGGAAGCACTTTGCGACAAATTAACAAGAACCACAAGTTCAATCAGAAGCGTCCACTGTCCTTGCATCATGATCTGTTCATGCAATTTCATCAGTTACAGTCCATCAGTTTATGTTCAAAAATGTGTTTTGTGAGGTAACGACGACATTGACCTTTGACCTTTGGCCACCAAAATCTAATCATTTCATCCTTGAGTCCAAGCGAACGTTTGTGCCAAATTAGAAAAAAAAAAAAATCCTTCGAGGTGTTCCTGAGATATCGCGTTCATAAGGCATGACATGAGGTCACATCGACCATGACCTGTCTTTTCAATCTTTTCAGTTCATCCTTGAGTCCAAGTGAACGTTTGGGCCAAACTAAATTGTAGCCACGATACATTTTGTTATAAACATAATACTGCCTACATTAGGTTTTGTTTCAACATGGTTAAATGTTGTTAAGTAACATCATTTCAAAGTACGTTGCCATTGAATGTAAATAGAAATTGTTCACAAACAACAGATTTCAACTTGACGGCTTTATTCATCATTTTATGCTTAGGTTTAGACACTGACAGCAATGGTTAGGTTTGGGGGAAGATGCTGGGGCTTGGTTTAATACAGACAAAGGCTGTAAGGATTTGATAAAAAATGACTCACATTGTCTTTGTTAATATTTAAACCATCTCACAAACCAAAGAGCTTTTATTGCCTAACCCTACATACTATACCTACTGGGGTCAGGATGTGAACTGCAGTTTCTGGTTGATACGGTTAAGGTCATTAAATAAATGAATAAGCAATGTCCAACCCTTCCTACTACATTAATATTAATTTTAGATGAGTACCAGTGTATGTGCTGTAGGCTGTTTTACAGAGTGTTGGATCATGAGCTGTTTTGTGGCATAAATGTGCTACTGAATGTAGTCAGTTTATAGTTAGAGTCTGTCTGCAATTAAAGTGTTTAGTCCACTTTAACCTGCAAGAGTTTGCTTAATGTGTGTTGATGCCACTGAGGATGTGAGGTCATAACGATTTGAGACAGCTAAGGATTGCAGTGAGTTAATGAGCAGCTTTCTGCAGATGTCTGACTGTTCAGTAATCCTGGTTTTACAAAGACAATTTGCCGAAACAGCAGCGCTTAAACATAACATTAGAAATCTTCTGTGTTATAATGAGAAGAGTAAAAACTATTTTCACTTCATTATGAAATTGGTGGATCAATTTATGGCAGGTTTCCACAGTCAAGATAATTAATGGGAAACACTGATATTGTTCTTCACACAGGCCTTTCTCTCTGACTGATTCACTGGGCTTCACTACCCTCCATCTGCTGGAGCAGGCCACTGAAATTTTCATGTACTCCACAGCCTCTGTAAGCTCCCTAAAGGGGGCAATAAGTACAGGCAATATCCAACAACACTGGTCTGTAGAGGCTTAGCATCTCAAGGTCAGGCCAGGATGGGAATGTAGCCGTATTGTAGTTGCAGCGGGAGTGATATTATTCAATGTTGTCTTAACCATTCCGTAGAGAAGTAGGAGTGAAGCTGGAAGACAAGTATGAAAAAAGCCCTGACTCTCCATCTGGATGTATTTATCAGATAATGGCCAAAGAAAAGGTTGTGATGTTGCTGGTTGATTGTCATGAAGACAGGAGCTATAGAAACTCATGCTGAATTCACTCAAAACATTAAGTTGAATAACTAGAAAGGCACTAATTCCAGTCTGATGATTCAAGCAATTCCTATATAAAAAGTGACAGTTTGGGAAAGCTTTTTATGGATCTATTCCAAAATTTCATGGATTCATCCTTGGCCCATGCCCTTCTTTAAAGTTTCCCAAAAATCACTAAAATTGTTTCTGTGTTATCCTGAGTGAGTGATCCCAGAACTGCTGAACTCCTTGGTGGAGATAATTATTAAAAAAGAGCAGTTATTATTATTGATTATTAACTGTTTCAGTCCAACCATCAAGTTCAACTGCCTACCAATCTTGTTCAGGGAGATCCAGCTACTGGATCTTCTATCAAGAGGGATATAGATACCAGCTATAACCTACTTCCCAGTTTCATATAACAAGCATCCATTTCTGCATCGAGAGCCTGGGGCAGACTAGTGGTGAATGTAGAAAACAATAAAACTAGAGTTACAATGTGTAACTTTAATACAATGGAGGAAATATATGTTCAACACGTCAACATTTATTTTATTAAGCATGTTTCCAATGCAGACCCTAAAAACAGCATACCACCAGAGAAGTCTGGAGGTGGAAGCATAATGGTATGGGGTTGTTTCTCTTGTCCTCATACTGGGAGAATACATCTATGAAGATGAACGGAGCCACATACCGGCAAATAAAAGTTGTTTGAATGGACGTGGAAGGAACTGGAGATCAAGACCCACAAGAAGGGATTTTGGTCCATTCTGTTTAGAAGAATGGACCAAAATCCCACCTGAATAATGTGAGCCATGAGTTTCTTCATACAGGAAGCATCTTGAAGCTGTTGCCGCAAACAAAGGCTGCATTTCGATTAGCATGTTTCGATTAGCACTTTTTTTCTGTCACTCCGCTTGATGTTTGCTATCATTTCTTTGAAAAGCAGGAATTTGTGAATTAATACCAATGTCTGGTCAAAATGTTCTGTTGCATTTAAGTTTTCCTGCAAATATTTCATAATTACCAACCTCACTGAATGTATTTACCGAGAGAATCAATACCATCATCTTCTCCATAGCTGTTAATCAAGTGAAATAATCTGTCCTGGTGCTTAGCATCCCCGACGCCGCACACCCCTCCCTTGATGTGCAATTAACATACTTACTGCTTTGCATTTTGAGGATGATGTGGATCTAGTGGCATTAGACCACAACCTCCAGTGTGTACTGTGGAATGTAAAGTAGCAGACCTAAGAGTCAGCATCTTGAAGACTGACATGAGACTCCGTTAAGGAAAGAGTGGAGTTACTTCTGTCTCACAGATTTGAAGTATGAAGCCAACTTGTTCTGTTGGGCTTAGTGTTGAGTCATCATTGAAGATAAAGTTTAAGGGCAGGCAGCTGTTAAACATCTTTAGTTTTAGAGTTTTAGTTTTAAATCAAGCACGTATTGTTGCTGTGGTTACAAACATGGTCTCTTCCACACCACTTCATCATTCATCACTTGTTTACTGTAAGTTATAATTGCTCACGTACCACGTCGAGAACGGCCTCACCTTGGATGTTACTTTAAATTTAAGTTTTGTTCCAGTGCAAGGACAGTTGTAATGTGACTGTGACAAAAGGCAACATCCCTCCAGTCTTGTGTTATAGTGTCCTTGCTAAGTTAATTTGTAAATGAATTGTTTAAAGAAAGGTTTCAGTAAGACTGCACACCGGCTGCATAATAGGTGCATGTCAAGCGTCACACCTATGTTTCGTGTGTGAGGTAAGTGACTTGTGGCTAAAACATACATATAAAAGCTTTGTTGATAATCGAATTGACATACTGACAATATTTGACATTGATGACACTTTTCACTGGATATATCTGGATTTGTTACAGACCTGAAAATTACATGACTGCTTGAAATCTCCACTTTTCTTAGAAACTACATTTATGGCGAAATGAAATCATATTAGTAGCATATCAATGTGAAACTCATTGTATAAAGTATGTCTGGCAGCAACAGCAATGTTAGATCAAAAGTTGTTCCAAAAGTTGAACTTGTAAACTCAAAGCGCCGTGAGTGAAGTGGAGAAAAAAAAGAAAAAAGAAAAAGGCTGAGAGCATTTTTGCACCAAGGACCCTGAGCGCTGTAAATGTTGAACTTCATAAGATTTGTGAGGAAAATAGACACGGCCAATGCAAAAACACAAACAGTAGTTGTTCACAGTGGAGGCATTCAGACAGCGTATTAAGTGTGGGTAACCTGTGTTTTGAAATTGCTCAGAGCACAGTACACAATGGACCTTTTTCACAGCAGACATTTTGACTTAAGGCAGAAAAGACTTAGGTGTTATTGGTATCATTCAAATGGCTGCATGCCATTTAAGTGCAACCGTTTGAGGCCTTAGATTTTGTGCGTGCTGGCATACTGGAACGGCCTCCTGGGGAAACTAAATGGAACAGAGCCATCATTTCTGTTATCAGCAAAACCTGATGCAAAGCCAAAATGTCTGCTTGTGGAAAAGGTCTATCAATGTAATTAGGCACATAAAACACAAGTAAATAGACCAGAAGCCTATATCTCAGGTCTGAGGACTTAAAGTGTCACCTTTGGACACCGTTCAGAGACTGGAATGAGGAATGCTACATCTACGGGGAAGTCTGAGTAGACAATCTGCTTATTTACTTGGAGACAGTTGAGGTTGTTCAAACATTTGATGGAGCCTCCAAGCTCCTTTCATTCAGAGGTGTTTTGAACATGCACAACTGGGTGGAGATCTTGTGAGAGTGGTGAGATTACAGTATCAATCTGAGATTCAAAGCACTCTGGGACGACCCTTGTCCCAGGAGGACGACTTGGAGGTTATAACGTATCTCTGTATATTGGGATGGTTATTACAAAAGTCAAGATGGCAGCACAAGCAATTCTGCAAAAAAAAAAAACAGTCTCATATACAAAACACGTACATAAAATAAGGGAAATAGTAGAAGATTAAAAGACAATAAGAGAAAAATAAAGAGGCATGCAGGCCATATCAACAATATTCCTAACACATCACACATAGCTCAGTTAAGGTGACGTAAAACGACAACATGCTTCCTTTATGGCAGTTTGTAAAATACCTTTAATAGAAGGAGAGAGTTTTTCTGGGGTATCGGTATTGGGCAGCTCATTCCGTGCTCAAAAAACAATATGTAATAACCAACCAAAATGGACGTCTTCATCTGTACATGTTTGTTATTTTAAGTAGAAAACAGTCAGAGAAACTGTCGGTTTAGTTTATTGGTTTATTTGACAGAGACAGTGCAGATTAATAAACATTGCTGTAAATGTTGTAAATGCTGCAATGTTACAAAGTCATCCTAAAAACAGAAATAAAAGATTGAAATTACAATGTTATGTGGGTATCATTTATAAGCATGCAGAAACAATAATAAAAAGATACATACACCGTTCCAAATATTAGAATCCTACCTCTGAGCTCTGGCACCTGTTGATCCTGAATATGCAAATTTGCTCAAAATTGTGGTTCAAACATCACTTTTGAAATCTGACCTTTGACATTTCAAGGTCCATCTTTATGTGGCACTACATCTGGAGATGAAACATGTATACGGTAAATGAGAATTAAATCAGATCAGTTTGAGTAGGGTATGAGTTGGTATTTTTTATTTCGCACCCAATATGAATTTGGGGAATTTTTCCAGATCTTACCTTTGACACGGGGACTTCCATTTCAAAAGGCGACCTGGAAAAAAACTCATTCATTCTTGTATTTCTGGCAGGGTCGACTACTGCAACGGGCTCCCAAAAAGACCATCGAAACATTCCAGCTTCTTCAGCTAATGTAGCTGCAGGTAAAGCTGCTTAACGCGTAATTTGTAATAATCGTTGCAATATGTAACGATTTATTAAAACACGTGTGTTACGTTGCGCTGAAGCTGTGTGATATGAAATGCAGCGGATTGTTAACTGTGGGTGTCATTACATAAAGTGAAAATGTATTACATTTTGGTTGTTTGCACATAAGGCGTTGATACTGTATGTCAGCAGGTGTAAATATATGCATGTACTGATGAATCTGAATTTATTATTAACTTAACAAGCTGCAGTAATCTTAGTGATATCCTCCTGTATTCTCCTACAAGCTCTTCATGTTTGTACTGCTTACAACATGGCGTTGATAGAAACAGATGTGTGAGGGCCTGCTGGGAGATTTCTGGAGCTGAATCCTGAGTTAATAAAGTGTAAGAATCCCCAATTTCCATGTGAAGTGTTGATAATCATCTGATCTCATCTCTGTCACTGCGATGTAAATGTACATGCGAGCAGAGGCTACGAGGCCTCATTGCAAACACAGCAATGAAGCATGAAAAACAACTAGACACTAACTCCCACCGCCTTCTGTCCAAATCACATCCATTCATATCCCAGCATGCACCAGCCTACTCTCAGTCACATAGTTATATCTCAGATGCACAAAACAACCATCATTTTATGGGCATCAGAAATGGCCTGTGGGGAAATATGTAATTTAGTAACAAAAAAAAAAAAAAAAAAGAAAAGAGGAAAAAAAAAAAAAAGAAGAAATAATAAAGTTGGGAAATAATTTAAGACGCACAGGCACAGGCACATTAAAGCAGCCATGCACGCACACATTTTTACATAAACACACATTCACTCATAGATACACACTCATTTGCACATGCACACACACATTCCTCTTATTGCTCTATCGCAGACAAACACACTCTCTGAAGCAGTTTCCTAAGGGGAAGCTGGAGCACATACACACACACACATCAGGGATGAAAAAAAAAAAAATATTCAAAAAAAAAAAAAAAATTCATTATCTAACTCCACCAAGATATTATTCTTTTATGTGAGCTGATTAAAATTACACAGCACCGGGAAAATATAATAGAGCATTTGTTTTGCTTTCATGATGATTAGTTCAACTCCGCAATTAACAGGCACAGTTGCTGTTGCCCTGAAATAAGGTTTGGTTACTTGAAGAAAAGAAGGAAAGGCGTTGTTGTGTTCAGAGTCCAGCTGAGAAGCAGAATCAAAGAGGGAGGAAGAGAGCGGGAAACAGGCGCTCCTAGCTTTGAGTCTTGAAATTTTGACTTTTTAGGAATCGGAAGGGGGAGGGGAGTATTTTGTGCCTTTTTGCCACATAAAACAAAAGACAGCTTGAATATGAGGCACTCCTTGCTGCTTCGGAGCCGGTGGCTAATCTCGAACCAGTTCTTGGTTTTGCGACAGCCAAAGAATCATTTCAGGAACACTTTACCGGGTCTAAAACCAAGAAACGGGGCTTGGCGATGGCATTATCGTGACCAGCAACATCAACTAAAACTTTGTGACCACATTTTTAAGTGGTAAGTCATCGTCGAGTGTTACCTTTGGTTTTAGTAATCATGAAATGTAAGATTCCTTTTTGATCAAATACTCCGTGGAGGAAACGTGCTGCCTTCTTACTCTGTAATGTAATGTAATGTAATCGTAATTTTAAATGGGATTTGCTGAGATGAGGCTGTTCTTGGCCCCCAGTCATCGGTAGGGCAGCAAATGCTGGTGAAAAAGTTACGTTGTAATTACTGTGCGATTTTGACTTCAGTCGACTTTGATATCAAGGAAAATGCACTGATAACTTTAGAAATGTCAAGTCAAACACAAACCTAAACTACCACAAAAAATACCAAAAAAAAAGAAGTTGCGACTTTGATTTTGCATGTTTTACACTGTACGTCTCTCTACTCAGGATCACTAAGTCTAACATATAACCACTTTTTTCTGTTCCTGCAGTTAGATCACATTAAATCTAACCCTTTGCAACTGGGTTACAACTGCGATTATGAGTGGGATTCTTTTAACTCTGCAGTCCTGTTTATGGTTTTCAGTCACAGAGCCCTCAAGGGATGTACATATGGATGTACGCTGTTTGAGAGGTGAATGACAAGAAATTCCGTATTGTCAATGGTGAGGCTGATTCTGATTGATGAACGTCTCGTCTTAATGATGACTTGTTCATTTCAGCTGCTAAGGCGGAAGTGACAGCAGACGTATTCAGGTTAACACTATATCTAATGACAGAAATCTAGTCTAAACGTGTTTCCAGCCAGGTCAACAATAAAGGCAAGAACAGAGAAATCTGTTCATTTTCTTTCAGACACAGCGGTTTGCAGCACAAGCAGCAACAAGCAACACTATTTCTGAAAACGCCAGATAGCCAGCATTTGTGGTAAGCCTGTCATTACAAAATAATGAATATGAACAACTTACCAATGATGTTTTCATCCAGCTGCTGTCAGTTTGACTAAGAGCGAAGCTAACAGCAAGACGCCTGTCATTGATCCTGGTCAGTCGCTGTATTAATTACAATAACGGTGAAATGTAATGCTACTGATTTTACACTTACTTCTGTAGTAGCTCTGACAATTTTAAAGTTACAAAACTAACAAGGAAAACAGAAATAAAGCAGGCAGGCAGCGAGGTTTTAAAACTCCCGGCAGCCAAAAAGTGACTTCTAGAGATACTAAGCAGCCTAATTAAAGATACACAAACCGGCCACAGCGCCCCTACTGTTACTTTTTACTGCATAAGACGAGATCACATTGGCAGTGATCTCGCAGTGGTTGGTTCCTGCTGAATTTCAGGCAGGAACATGGAGAGCAGGCATGATTATGTTTATAGCAGAAAAATGCATAATTTTGAGTTCTTTCAACTAATGTAATCACAATAAATAATAATGCTAATCTATCCCTGGGCAGTACGGCTACACAGCCTATAGATAGGTGGTCCGCTGGGCCTATGGCATGCTGGGCAAGCGCATCCGAAAGCCCATACCATCTTATGTTGTGTCCACCATAAGAGCACAGTTCCCAGAAGAAGGGGGAGAATACAAAGGTTTTCAATGGCCTCATTTGGATTAGTGCTGCACAATTAATGTCAGCTCGTGCAATTATAGAAATGGAAAAAAAAACTGCAATTCGATTAAATAAGTTACGTGCATGTGTGAATTTGCCGTGTGTAGGCTGCTTATTATCTACATCTACAATTATTGTTTTGTGTTTTTGGATGGAAATTAATTTGATGATTTCAGGTGTAATTTAATTGAGTTTAATTGGGACAATACTTCTGTTAAAGAATTCCAAGGCTGAATCTTAACACATCTGACCATGTCAAGCAGAGGAAGGTAAACATACTGGCCAGAAGAGTAGTGTCTGATGAACAAAAAGTTGAATGTTTATGGAAAACTCAGGAAAATAAACAAGACAGCATTAGCAAATATTAGCAATAATCCTGTATGTCACATTGTGTTACCAGTTGGGCTTCCACAATATTGAAATTTGAGTTGCAGATTGTCATACAAATAATTGTAAATAACAATATTGTCTATTCCATAATGTGGTGTAAGTCTAATATACACCTTATGAAGAAGAGATATTTATTGGCATAGACTTTTAAAACATATTAAATATAGATATTTCTGTTTGCCTTTTATTAATAAATTGAACATGGCACATATTTATGACTTAAATATACAAAGCCTATAATTGAAATATTCAACCAATGTACCAAAATCAAAATAAACCATGTACTGTAGCAAAAAACAGGTCATCATATAACTTAAAGCTGCAGTGCTTGAAAGTTTTCTGCCTTCACATCAAAATTCCAAAAAATCCCTTTCAGCATATTGCAATTCACGTGGTCTGAGAGGAAACAAGAATTCTACCCACTTCTGTACAAAAGTCACATGCTAACAACAGAAAAAAAAACAGTTAAGTTGACTGCAAATGTCAGGTACAGTATTTCAACTGTTCGGGTTGGGTGCCTCCTGTAAATAAAGAAAAATGAAAAAATAAGAAAAATAATTCCTTTCGTTTCATGGCGCAAAATTTGTGCGTAGCAAAACGCATAACACAGCTCACCATCTGTAGTTCAAGCAACGTCTCGGACGCAATTCTTTGGTGTAAATTGTTAAGGCAACACTAGCCATTGACTGGTGGAATCATCACCATCACATAATAATTATCTGTTGAACCTGCATGAACACATTTTTTGAGGTTACTAGAACTGTCTACATGCATTTACTGTGTGCACTAACAAGGCATGACTGTATGATTACTATCTGGTAAGATGAACATTTATCAACAGACTACTTTATGCCCAGAGTATAGTGGAACTAAAATAAATCAAGCTCCAAACATTGCTCTGAATATTGACCCCTAATATTTTCAGGCACCTAATGATGAAGTTGTACCAGGTTCGAGCCACTCCTTGTTCCGTGCTTCTCCCTCCAGAAGTGGATGTGCACAGCAGGGAAATGCAGGAGGAATGTCCTGAACATGGTTCACTTTTATGCTTTGCCACTTGGCCAACATGACATCTGGATCTCAATTAGGAGTGGAAACTGCAGTCCAGTAGAGGTGGTTAATAATGTCTGGCCACCACAGCTTCAGGTCCTCACACTCCCTCTCCTTCACAGCAGCATCTAAAGCTTTCCCTCGACCTGTTTCAGAAACGAAATGTTAAAAATGGAAATTCAACACAACTCAACAATTCATGGATACACACTTTTACCGAGATGCCAGATGTCAAAGAAATGCTTTGTTCCTTCTGGACACCGCACCCACTTCACAACCTAAACAGATGGACACAAACCCTCAATTACAATAATAAAAAAACATATATAAAAATTTGAATCATTTAAAACATGTACTATTAGTTGTTCAAGAATTCTACGGAAAGCGTTATCTTTTTCCACAGCAGTGTGAAATGGTAGTAGGTCTCGTATATTTATATTTACTCTGTAGATTTGGACTGAGAGGAGAGAACTGCAGATGGAAAGTGTGCATTTTCAAATCCTGCTGTTTTTTCTCCTGATATAAGCTCTTGCAGCTTTAACAAGTACAGCTTAATCACAGGTGCACATTCATTTTCTCTCTTTCCTTACTGTAACAGGCACCAAAATACAACATCTATCAATATCTTCATTTATTTACCAACAGCTTAAGATAGATAAACCTCATTATTGGTATAAAACAGAGTATATGTCATGGTTTTGAGTTTGGTTTCCTGTTTTATTTTGTTGATTGACTTTTCCTTATGTGTGTTCCTTATCTTGACTTGGGATCTACTGTTAACAAACTTAAGTTACTAAATGTACTATTTAATATGGTTAGGATTATGTCAAGGTTGATTTTACAGGTCGATAAAATGTTTTAAACAACTAATACTTAAATTACAAAAGAACATTACAAAAGACGACTTCTAGTGTTCAGCTCACGTTTCCTTTGTGCTGAATGTCTCGGTCCATGACCTTTAGCGCCGGCACTAGCACCAGAAGCTCCTGTTGGCGCTGGAACTGAAATGCCTGCGTGAATGGAAGACACCGCTAGCAGTCTCACACGGTTCTGAGTCCGACATCCCATCCGAAACTGCAGCAGATCTCCTTCAACATAATCCTCCTCCTTAAAATGTCCCGCCTCTTGGTCTTCACGAAACACACCCAAGCCCAGTAGCACCATTCTTTTTCTTTCTCTGAAAAAAGTGAACCCTGCGTCCTGTCCGGTAATATCCTGTCCTGTCACTAATTTGCCATAATGAAAAGCACTTTTACTAAACTGAGAATATTGCTCCTAAACTAACCTAGTATTTACCGCTCGCAGGCAGAGACAACTCCCTTTTGTGATGTAATTTGACGTGTTTTGAAAAAAAAGACGCTTTTTAAGAGCAGAGCTGAAAAGTGAGACTTTTTTCCCTGAATTTCTGTATTTATTATGCTTTGTAACTTCAGAAAATACTTTGAGATATGTAGTTTTCCATGAAACATCATGCATACATTCAGAAAAAAAAATAGCCTGGAAGTTGCACTTTAAGGGAATAAAAGCATCTTTCCAGGCTTAGCATGCAATGCAGTGAAAAGTTGTCTGACCTTGAATGTACAGTTTATTGTATAGTGGCAATACGTCATTGTCAGTTGCATGAGGAAAGAAAAAAGCAAAGCCTATTACTATGAATGGAGTCTTTTATGCTCCAAAGCTCATGTTATTTTTATTTCATCCGAGCCAAGTCGCCCGGTCGCTTCAGTGAAGTTATTTTAAAGTCAGACGTAACGGTGAGTTGAGTCTGTTGACATTGTGGTAAATGGAACAATGGAAATTAAGCCGAATGAGAAATATATGTCTTTATAAAATGTCAGTGACAAAAAATGAGTTTTGATTGTGCATTTGTTTGTACAGAAAATAAATCTGCAAACTGCAAATTTGCCCTGCCTCGACAGCGCACAGCTCAACGCTGACATATGTTTCGTCTTGCTGCTGTATCACACACTCATATTCAAATCTGTCAAATGTGTCATCACCTTCCCCTACACACACACACACACACACACACACACACACATACATACATACATACATACAGCCGTCACTTTTGTGACATGAGCATACACGAGCACATAAACATGCACGTTTAGACACACGGCTGACACTGCGAGGAGAAGCCTCGTCATCCACACCCACACTGTCTAGTTCAGTGAAAGACCCACAGCGACATAGATGTGTGTGCGGACAGTGATTTCCAGCTGTCAGCCATGTGGACAATGTTCCCGAAGTATTCCATTGTTAACAGGGTTTTATAGTCACGTTAGACCTGAAAGCATCTTCTCTTACAGCCCATTATAATGTCGACAGTGGCCCACAGTTCAAAGGAAAAATCAGACGGAAATAAAAAATTGTCACATTAAATGAACATGGTGTAACATCACATGCATTTGCAGGGGTTCTACAGGTTTCCACAGGTAAAATGTTACTTTCTAACACCATTTTAACGTGCAACTATCAGGTTAACAACCACAGAGCTTTAATGTATAGGAAAATGGTCTAGGAACTGGATTTTATATGTATGTCCAGAAACACTTTAGTGACATTTGGAGGCATTTTGTCGAAGTTTTCAGTTCACAGCATAAAAAGGGGCAAATTATCATGACGTAAGAAAAGGGAGTCATTAAGCTAACGCACATTAGAAGTATATGTGTAACATGCTAATATTGACAACAGTAGGGTTGAAAATATAAAATCATAGAGTTATGACAGATCACAGTCTTTTTATTTTGAGCCTGATGCATCGAAGGCACCTGGAGCAAACGAGGATAAGGAGAAATAACCGGAATAAAGAGAAAAATGAGTTTTGATGTGATGAGAAGAGCAGAGTTGAACAGATGAGCAGCTTCAGCTAACGCTGTTTACACTGTTTTTATCACATATTACACAAAACCAACACCACGCATTGTCTGTTACTGATAAAACTATTTGTATTCACCAACAGAAAGTAACGTGTAACTCCTGTATTAACTCCACACTGTGTTACGACGCTGCAGGAGGTTTAGACGGATCGCTAATGATCCGTTAATAGCCCACAAACGGACTGAACCCTGAACTAGAATAAAACCAGAGGGTAGCGTGTTTCTCTCAGCTGTTCTGGCTCCGGTGCCAAATGTTAGAAAACTCTGCAAAAGGCGTTTAGCGTTAGCTGGTACAACTTCATCTGATACTGACTGTTACTGCATCTCCACACAAACACTGTGCGTCGTATTATTACAACACTATGACATGAGCAAAGAGTGATTTTTCTTTGTCTCTGTTTAAATCTGATGTCAAAGTAGCTAGATTATCATCCGAGGCATTAAAAGGAGTGTTGTAGATGTAGAATGTGACTCATCTGTGAATCGTTCGCTTTATTCAGTGTTTGTCAGGTGCAGTCTATGTGAACTGAACCGACTGTAACGGAGGGGGAGGGGGTTTTATTATACCTTTAAGTAACTTACTGAGTTGTATTGAAAAGAAAATATAAGTAGCAATATTCAGTAAGATATTATCATCTGAGAGTGGATTTATACATGTCAGAGTGGTTTCCAGTCCTGTTTGTTTGTTTGTTTGTTTACTGTCTCATACAGTAGACTCTATACTGGAAGCAGAGATGATGACCTTTTGTGACCTAATTTGACGCATTTTGAAAAAATGACTTTTTTAAGAGCAGAACTGAGACTTTTCACCCTGCATTTTTGTATTTATACTTTACAATTTCAGAAAATACTTTCAAATATGTATATAGTACATGTTTCCATGTAACATCATGCATAAATATAGAAAAAATAATTAACCTGGAAGTTGTACTTTAAATTTAAGACGTAGTTGTTAAGGTTGGTCACACTAGGACCTAGTATTGTCAAAAATACATATTGATGAGAATATTTGAACAACGTACAGTTGGTACACCGTTAACAGATTGAAAGTGAAGCTAATGCAGAAGTATCTTGAAGTGTAATACCACAGGCTAAAAGCTGGTTTCAAAAAAGCTTGGCTTTCATTTAACAAATGCTATTTCAATATTTTTTTCCAGGCATAATTGTGGCCTTATTTGCTTTATTTGGAACATTTATAAAGTGTACTGGAGGTCCTATTGTAAATGATGCCTCTGTTAATGAGGTTTTTAGGCTAATAGAAGGCTTCGATGTCTTCTGTGTCGGGTTTGATTGACAGGTATGATTGACAGCTCGCTCGCCTCCGGAGTCAGACTTCTGAAGCTTCTGTTTAATTAATAAAATGGGTTTTTTTTGACAGCTCTACTACCACTGTTGTTAATAAGTTACACTAACAAGACTGTCAAGTGATTTTGTTACATAGAAGTTTCATGAAACAATACAATAACCAGAAAAACAGCTCTGTCTACTTCTTTTATTTTTAGGACCTGAGCCATAGGTAGTATGGACAAACGCTCTATTATATCTGTAAAGATTATTATTTTGCGAATTAAAAGCAAATTTGGGGCCTGAACGTGCATGAAAAACAAATGAAACTTGGCAGGCACATCAGGCCCAGTGAAAAATGTTATATTTCATGTCATTTGTAAATGGATGTGGAAAAATCACTCACTAGCGCCCCCTAAAGCAAAACCTCTATGGAGGGCGACTTTCACCTACATGTACATGTCCATATACATATCTATATGGAGGACCCCCCCCCTGGGCGCAAGGGGGTGATTATCGCTTAATTATCTTTTTTTTTTCCCTTCGTCTATGCACTACTGCACCAAGAACCAGCTTCAGTAACTCACTCACTTAAGTTGCTGTCTTGTTCTTAGTTTTGTTTTGGTGTTAGCTCACTGAACATGGCAAATGCAGAGCCTCCACAACTATTTTTTCTGTGACAAAGAAAACAACAGGAGTCCTGTTTGGAAATACTTGGCAAAGGGAAGCTAAAGAATGCGAGAAAACCCATATGTGAACAATACTACGGAGCAGGGCTAATATTAGCGCAAAGAGTGTTACTAACTTTATTTATAGTTGCTCTGTGGTGCAAATGAAATGCCAACCTCTATGAAGGTTTGAAATGTTGGGAGGTCAGTGAAAACCCCATTTCAACATGATTAAAGCATTAAACAAGACTTCCCAGTAAACAGTTGTTGATAAATTGTCCTGTTGTGCAAAAGCCATTTGTAATTGTCAGAGCTAAGCTAATCCCACTCAGAGCTATCAGGCCTGAGGAGTCATACTGAGTCTTACCTAAGAGGACTTTGACTATGGTCAGCATGTTCTTGTGCTCACAATATCATTAACTTTAACTTTAACTTAACTATTCTTTAGTTTTAAAGGTCGAAAGATCTAAAGACGAATGCTGTTTTCGCTATTGTGGGAAAGTTTTAATGCTGTTAATGATTATGACTTTCTGCCATTCTCTGCCACAGGTTAAGAAAACAAAAATATCTTGTCATTTTTTAGCCTTTTTTTAATTTATCTTCCTTTTTGGATCTAATACAAATCCAAACTGTTATGCCCTGCAGTATTGAAAACAGTATGAACTAGCAACTGCAAGCAGCTGGGGACGGGCCCTCATCCCCCCACGCAAGTTGGGGTGGGCCGCAGTCGAGATGTTTCACCACCGCGGGCACGTAGGCATCATCGGGTCCAACATCGTCGAGGACATAGCAAATTTGACATAAATGTCACTTTCAGTGTCCATGATGCAGCGCTAGAGAAAACCCACCAAGTGCACATCACTTCACAGGGGTGATCAATAAACTTTTTAGATTTGTCCACAGTGCATCTCCATAAGAAGATGTCTGACGGTCAGTCAGTCTGTCCCCATAATGTTTAAAACATGATATCTCAAGAATGGTTTGACAGAATTTTGCAAAATTCGCCACAAACGTTCTCTTGAATGAAATCAACTGAAATGTTTTTGGTGGCCAAAGGTGAAAGGTCAAGAACACTGTTACTTCATGAGCATGACATCTCAGGGACGCCTTGGGGGATTTTTTTTTCTAATTTGGCACAAAGGTTCACTTGGACTCACGGATGAATTGATCAGTTTTGGTAGCCAGAGGTCAAAGGTCAAGGTCTTTGTGCCCTCACAAAACACATTTTTCTCTATACCTGCTTGTAATTGAGAGAACAGCACAAACAGATTATGATGCAAGGATTGTGGATGCAACTGATTGAACTCATGGTTCTTGTACATAAAAACAAATACGTTCTCACTCCCTGGACATCACATACTGCCAGGTGGTCATGCGCCCTGAACACTGGGGTACACCTATGTATAATGTCATTATTCGATGTGCAAGGTGCAATATAGACATCAGTGTAAGTTCTTAGATGTCAGAAATCGACGATATGGGCCAGGTGACGTAGGTTAAATTGCAAAAGCCTTAGAACACCAACGTTTGTGGACTTACACACAGGAGACCAGGGTTTGTGTTTCATTTCATGCCATTTATTTTTGCGTTTTCTTTCTTTCTTATGTCGTATGTCTTTCTTCTTCCTCACCCTAACCCCTGACCTTTTTTCTAATGCTAACCAAGTCGTTTATATGCCTAAACCTAACCAAACCTAACCATCTTCCACACACCAAGTGCATTGAAAAATTACATTTTTCAACAAATGACTGTGACGAAGTGGAAGTGAGAATGCATAGTAAAAATAACTAAAGAACATATGTTTTCTGAAGGCAATCATGGAGCTATAGTCACTTTGGACTCTGTATAGACTTGACTATTTCTCTTGAAATATATACATCCATATGTTTATGAAGAGCCACAAGTCAGTTCTTCACATTTTGTTGTGATTATATTCTTAATTTAATCAGGTGATATATCAGCGGATATAGCAGATATATCAACACCACTGAAGACCTTACCCAATTTAAGAGGTTTGATCAAAAAAGAGAATCAGCCTGCTGTTGAATCCAATATGTTTACTTTGAAGTTGTTTTACAGTCAACTCTGTTATCAGTGAATGTTTGTGAGACAATGAAACAGAAAAAGTGTGAAATATTTAAAACCTTTGCTCGCAGGTTTTCTCAGTCCATAACTTTATTTATTGATGCATTGGTGTTACATGCTGGGATTCACCAGAAGGTGTTTTAAAGACTTTGATCCCACAGATACATTTCATATCACAAGTTGTTCTTGTAGTACAGGTTTGGTCTTGGGGCTGAATATGATAATGATAGATCTGGTCTGCAATTTCACCCTTTTATTTTCCACTCGCTGCCTGAGGTTTATTAGTAATTGGTTGGTAAATTTTATGATGCAATCAGGGCTAGTTGAGTGCTCATTAACAGCTCAGTGACAGAGCTGATCACTATCAAGAAACATGACTCACAACTAGGAAAATACGCAATAAATGGTCTTCAGTCAGAGTAACATTCCCTTTGGGCTGTTAAATTCTAGCACCAAAAGCCACCTAAGTCATTAATTGCTCACCGCCACTGCTGAAAAAAAAATGCTGAAAATTTGGAAAAATCTCAAAATAATGCAATAAGTGGAGTGGGGAGAAGTGGAGAAGATGGTGTATTGATAAATGCAACTAAGTGCTATGGAAACAGATTCAGTGAATAAATTATGTCACTCAAGCTTCTGCTCCAGGAGAGAAAAATAAAAATAGCAACAGGTGAAAAATCAGGCACGTGTGGACCGATGAGGACACTGCAACGTTTATTCAAATGAACAAAAACAAAACATAAGTGCCTTATTCGATGGGAAACAACAGGGAAACACCACCATACATTAACAACTGCAAAAACATATGTCAAAACACAAAGTCTTTGACATACTCTGACAAATTCTGAAAAGCAAGTGGAAGACTTTGAACCAATAGTATGTGAGTGAGCAGCGTCAGGTGTCTAACAGCAGTTCATGGGACTTTTTTTGACAAAGTCAATGAAATCTGGGTCAAAGACCTATGGTTATGGCTAACGGCTCCACAATCAACAGCATAGGCAAGATATGAATTTATGATATACTATGAGTAAAGTTTTAAAATCCACTTTAAACTACCTTATGTTACAAAAAGTTTATTTATTTTATAGCGCATTGTATGTAAGAATTGTGCATGCTTACATGAATTTGATGTTAGAGTCTGTTTTGTCCTTGGAGTCGGCTCGTTCCTGAGCTAACCACTGTCTCTGTTGCCCACATCCATGATAACAGCCTGTACAATGATTTCTATGTACAGAACTTGGATCGTTTTTTTCAACAAAAAAAAAAATTCTTATGCTTTCTCCTGAGTTGTTCAGTGCCTTTCTTCTGCTCCTTTACAGCTGCAACACTAGATAGCGTTGCTTTAGAAATGCAGTCAGAAAGGCCTCAGAATGTTTTCTCTGGGACCTTCCCGTCAGAGACGTCTTCCACCATGTCCCCCTCCACCCCTGCTCACAGGCTGCGTCCCCCAACTCCTCCATCGACTCGTCAGTTTGAGTCTGGACGTCAACATTTACACCAACCAACTCCTCTTTGGGTTCCTCAGTTTGAGTCTGTACACCAACCTCCAGCTTGTTCACCCCGACGCACCAGTATTCTTAAAAATCTCTACTTGCAAAAGAAACAGAAAACAATCATATGAAGTCATTAGGAACAAAATGGCTGACCAAAGTTATGTAGAATTAGAAGAATTAGATGAAGGCTCTGCTCATGTCAATGAATCAACTCCTAATATAAGCATTAGAGTAGTAGGATGGAAATGTACATACATTTATATTTTCTGTTAAAGTTTGTGCAACATTTGGATGGAAACCCACCTGCAGTCTTAATGAATTCTGAGGTGTCCTGTTTTTTTTTCTTCTTCTTCTACAGCCACATTAAAAATGGTAGCTGCAGTATAGGCTCTTCCCTGACTTTGGCCCATCAGAGGGACTTATACTATGTGGCAGCTCTTCAAACAGTTCCACAACCCATTAAGTGAAATCAGAGCCCATTGGGTCTTGATTCATAGTTTTATAAATTTGCTGTCATAGGCTATTTGTTAAAAGTTTCTTTATCTGCTGCTTTCAAATCTTTTTAGGGCGTAGTAAAGTCATCAATTGCTGGGCATTTGACATTTTTAGGGAGAAACACTTCAGACGTTGACCTTTATGTGAAATCATTAGCCTGAATGAGACAGCCGCTTCCTTCGCTGCTCTTCTTTTCATTTTTTTCCCTCTTTATCTCTTCATCGTGTCTGTTTTGGTCTTTTACTCATCTTCTCCATCTAATCTTCTGTTTTTCCCCTACGCTATTTCGATCTTTTATTTGCTTTTGTTGCAGTGTCTTAATTGCACATCCACTCATTTGCCCTTTGTTCTGTTGTGTTCAAGTTTTTAGTGCTGAGGAAAAAGCGAAAGGGCAGAGATTTTGGCCCGGATTCACTTGGTTCAGTGCCATACAAGGAGAAAGCTCAGACTGTCTGTGGTGTAATGCCAGGAGCAGTAATGAAGGAGGGGTCAGACAGCTTTATAATAGGTGATGCTTTCGAATTAAACAAATTTATAGCTCTAGTAAACGCTCTGATGTGGGTGATTAACAACGAGAGAGATTCCTAGCAGTCTAGAAATTAACTGTTATGGTGGCTCTAAGTGTTTCTGAACCATGTCAAATACCTGATCAGCAGTGAAACAGAATACGTTTTTTGTAAATTGGTTTGCTGATAACTCATCACATCAATTTCAGGCTTTTAATGACAGGCCTCTGACTTGCTTTATTTTTTCTTTTTTCTTTAAGGCAATCACGGACCCATATTAGTCATTCCATCTGCATATTACGCACAGCATCGGTGATGTAACTGAACTTCTGTAATGGCTGTGGAAAGACTTCAGTTCTGTAAAGACTTGACAGTTTGTCTTGAAGTATATTTAGTACAGCTGCACGTCCATGAAGAAACATCAGCCAGTTCTGTAGGTTTGTGTTTCGATCGTGCATTTGTGATTGCTTTGAAAAATGTTATTGTGCATTGGAGTACTCAATGCCACCAAAAACCAATCAATTTAACACTTCTAGAGGGTTTCTTTTTTTACTTTGACGTATACAACGTAACACTAATCATATCACATCATAAAGTGACTTTTTTCCCTTTCAATAAAAATAATGTAGTAATGCTGAATCCCATTTCTTACCAATGCTGCATAAAAATATTGATGTACATTTTTCTTTTCCAGTAATTTTCATTTATTTCTTCATTAGTTTTTACTATATGTATATGTGTGTTGTGTATATGTATGTTTTCTGCATTGAAGTCCATAATCTCATCCCAATCATTAATGACTACCAGCACAATATTAAATGTTGCTATATTTATATAACTCCAGTGCTTTTTTGACAATAGCTGTCAGTCCAAAATGAAAAGTAGTTCTGCTGCTACACACCGATGTTGCCATTCAACAGAAATTTGGTTTCAACTTTATCAATATAGGTTTTTGACAGTAGTAAAGGGTATAGACACAGAGATTAAAGGAAAAAAGAAAAAAACTGTTTCAGACCACAATGGTGGAAAAGTAGCTCTGTTGCTTTGAGAATTTGTTGCAATAGAGCACATTGACTTTCAGTTCTTGCCAATATAACCTCGTTTTAATGGTAACGTCTCACTTGTCTTCTCTAGTTAGTTTTCACATAAACAAACACATTTGTACCTCAGGTTCTAGAAAGCACTTTGTTCAAACCCAGAGTATTAAGTTATGTAACATAAGATCCAACCCATTCTGCAGAATAATACATTGCTACTTGTGACATTTCCTGAGGAGGCTTAAGGCTCTGCATCCAGGAGATGGACCTGATCTCTTGCAGTCGTCTGTGTGCTGAGGCCTTTCATGCATCGTCTCCTGGCTTATTGTCCACCTAAGCGTCTATATGAAGGTTGTTCCAAATACCATTCAAAGCTTCAGTGAGAATTATCTGTATTCGAAACTTTGACAGGGATGGGGGTGAGGGATAACGGTCCGCATTTCATCTCTACCACCCAAGAGGACTGGGATCAGGTTTTCTTTCTTTTAAAACATCCTCTTGTTCATTCCTTGCAGTAACGGTCACTTCCAAACATTTGGCTTTTTTGACATTTTGCGTAGTTGTGACTTGTAAGCCTGTCACTGCGTTGTTTTTTTTTCTTTCCAATAACATGTTTTTGTGGGCATTTTGTAAGTATTGCAATAATATCAAAATTTGACAAAACTTAACTGAATTTTTTTATGCTTGCTTTTGGTGGCTTTTGCCTTTTTCAGAAAAAAAAAAAGTTAATGCGCATAATGGGAGATGCAAACACTTTTGTTGAAGAAATTCTGATCTACCAAAGAAATAACTCAGTTGACTGATGAGCGTCTTCTCCAATATCCCCGTAAAGTGAGAAAACATGGCTGGTAGAAACAGCAGGTAGTGCGGACTACTCTTCTGTTTCATCCCAGGCCTCTACTTCTTCTACTCTGTTTATTACAGCCATGTGTAGCGTAGCCTATAGAACCACCTTCTGATGGTTACACAGTCTAGTGTATTTGTTTCAGTCCAGTTAATGGAAACGCTTCGAATACGCATATTCTTGTTGCGCTTTAAATTTGCTTGACAGTTTAATGGAGACATGGCTACTGTCACAGGCACTGTCACCCTTCTGAAATCATTCTCATTTGTTAATTTTTTGGTGCGATCTATTTCAGTCAGGACCACTCTCCTCAAAAATTAAGTATTCATCTGCATAAGTTATGTGTTTGGCGGTATGGCTCTGTTCTGGGAGCTCCCAGCCTAAGCAGGAAGTGCACACCGCCAGGGCAGGGAGAGCAGCATCAAGACCCCCCTAGGAAACAGAACAGAGCAGGCATCAAATGACAACAAAATGACACTGATTACGTCAGTTACAGAAAAGGTGGAGCTGGGGTGGAGGTCGGTTTTGAAGAAGAGCAGCAATGGCAGCTGGCTCAAGCGGCAATGAAAGCTGAGCAGTTTAAATATGGCACCCAGAGTAAGGTTAACCAATGGGATGTAGGGAAGAGAATCAGCTGACTCATCACATTGAGATCAGCTGCTGTCAGTCATGTGCTGATATTCGGGCTGAGCTTGACTTCATGGCCTGCTTGAACTAACGCTACGCTCAATTTCTAACAAAGGATTTTAACAGTGATGGAGACAAAACTGTACATTTTCATTTTAAAAATTCTGTCCCCAGTGTAAATGACACCTATGCTCACTGTGGTCCTTATCCCTAGCTT
>JAPQRN010000008.1:25698463-25723593 GCA_037367275.1 Coranthus polyacanthus | reverse complement strand
AAAAAAGCTTTCTACCTCTGTCTCTCTCAGCTCACATGAAAACACACAAACAGGACTTGTTAACAAAGAGACAGAGCCAGATTGATTGAGTCAGTGGGCAAGGAGACAGGCTGCCAATAGGAATAACTCAACACAGAGCAGATTCCGCACCTTAAAACAAAACTCACATATGTTTCCCCAATTACCTTGGACACCTCAGTGTAGCTCTGTGTCTGGTGAAAATGAATGAGCTTAACACAAAAGAGCTTAGACTGATCTGTGACAGCTCAGTGATGCTTAACTAAAGAGCAGAATTCCACCTTAAAAAGGAAGCTGAAGGGGAAACCGTGCATACAGATACTCCAGTAACACAAAAGTGAAAAAAACAAGTAAATAAAATATCCCCATTTGTCATCTATTGTCCAGAAACTTGAAGTTAATTAAAAACACTGAAAAGCATTTCAGCCACACAGAGACTACGACATTTTCTTAATCAGAGGAGATAAGGAAAAGATCATTATCACGCTCACTATTTACTCCTAATTGCTGGTGGGACTAAATTAAACCATTTTTCAGGATGAATTTGTACTCCTCACATTAACCCTCTAGCCATCGATTCTGCACACACACACACACACACATTTTGCAAACCATTACATTTTGAACTGTTTAACAGACACCAACTTTAAATTGTGTCTGAACCATGACTTTCTCGGGTTTCTGAAGCGTCTTGAATGGTGCCTTTATGACAATCTGTTGTGATTTAAAGTGCATGTGATACAGAGCAGAGCCTTGATAATAACTCACTACACTGGTCATTTTTTTAGCGGTTGGTAGGACAGCGCCGGTTTCCCAAGAAATAAAACATGGCAAAAAGCATGGAAAAATCAAATATGATGTCAAACAGGATTTAGACATTATTTATATTATTATTTTCATTTTCCAATGACTTTATCACTTCTCTGGCTGCCAGTCATCATAATATACTTCAGTATTCTTGGTTTATCAGTAATAGTACATTTTTTGCTGTTGTTTAGTGCACTGTGAGTGTATTACTCACCTTCAGTGCTAAAATGCGCCTCCTAGTGTCATAATCCAGACGTTGCTGAGCTGCAACTCAATACGTAGATTATTAACATAGAACGTCGCGTGGAGATCTGCCTAACACGTAAATACAACTTAGAAATCTCAACGTAACACTTGCCGTTATGTCAAATATGGTCCGCTCTCACAAAGGTAATGAACGATGGAGACTCATATGATGTACAACACGATACTGGCTTAAATGTCTAATATTTAGTGACCTCTAGTGGTAAGTTTGCAGATTGAAACCAACTGAATACTCCTCCCCCTTATGTGTCCATTTTCTTTGTCCATTCTGTGCTTTTCGGTTAACGCGATAGTAACTCAAAAATGTACCTTCAACGCTGGACACCACCCTGGACACCACCCGCTACTAAAACGGTAGAAAAACCAGAAGAAGAGGAAGTCCGTTGTGAGCTACTGTAGGAACACGGTGCTGCAAAATGGCGGACTCCTTGGAGGGGACCCGCTCATTCAAAGGTGATGAAAACAGGCGCATTTTTATTTTCAGGCGATTATACACTAATGAAAATATTATTGTGGCTATGATATTGCATTTCTCCTAAATCTTACACACTGAACCTTTAAAAAATAATCTCAGAATTGGTAAAAATATAAAACCATGTCCAGCTGTCAAACCTTGAATTATGGAACTTCCCAACACAGTGCTGCACAACAAAGTTTAAAAAAAAAAAAAGTTACCAAATGAGAGAAATGACACAAAAGCACAGAGCGATGTATTATTTAGTATTTCAATGTTACATTTTGCTCTGCAACAATCCACCCCAAAACAAAACATGCTTGCCTTTAAAACCTTTTACAACACTTGCCAGATCTCTGCAACAGTTTTAGCCCAGAAGTCTGATCAAAGACAGGCTTCAACCTTGCAGCCATGTCTCATGGTAACTTGGGAGCTAGTTAGTGATCCCTCTTCTCCCTCCTCCTCCTGTTTCTTCATTGAACAAGAATTGCCAAACAGTGCACATAGACTGGTAACTATTTGGTTACAACTGGAACACCCTTGAGGCTCTTTTTCCGCTATGATTATGGGTTGCTCAGTACTCGCATCATGCACCTACTTCATTGCCGTTTTGCCTATGATCACAGTAAACAACAGTCTCTGGGGTAATGTATAAGTAAAAAATATCATTTCGTGTTTCCTCAGTGCTGCTGCTTTTTGTATAAAAAATACATGAAAGTCTAACAAAGAAAGCAGTGTTTCCTAATGGGGTTTTCACCACTTGCAAATTTAATGACCTTAACACTTTGATCGAAGAAACTACTGAGATTTAAATATTGATCCTCAGTTTTCCTTTTCCACCTAAAGTAGGACAGATGGTGACAAATGAAAGAAAAAAATACAAAATAAAGTGTCTCAGGAAGATGCTGGAGAACAGCTTCAGTGCACGTTGGCATTGACACTACATCCACACTTGTGTTTTCATTTTCATTACAGTGAAAACTATCTCCATCCAGATGAGCATATTAGCATTCCCCCCATGTTCGAAACTCCTGTAAATTCGGTATTCATATTGACATAACAGCTGCTCCAGAACAGGTCACGTGACGGGGGTGCAATGAACCATGGAAGGGGCCGAGAAGACCCAATCAGGCACCAGACGCGGATGTCTGCATCATCAACGTTCTGTTTCTCCAACACAATCCCACTTACAAACTAAACACTGTCAGGCCAATTATGGATGTGATGTGGATGCGTCAACAGATCAGGCTCAGTCTGTGTTTACAGTCAGCAGATAAAGTCATGTAGTAAGTGTTGTGAAAAGAATTGAGTCTTAAGTCTTTAGGACAAGTCATGGCTGGTCGTGATTTGACTTGACTGGCCATGACTCTTTTAAACATGGTTCATATTTGTGACTGACACTGGCTGCAGTAAACGCAACACAAGAGGAGAAATGATGAGCACAAAGTCCGTGGTGTAAAAATACACTGGACAACTGACAGAAAAGAACCGGATGAATTTCGGCTTCAGAATGAATAACAAAACTGACAAAGCGAGAAGGTGGGCCAGTGTCATTATTTGCTGAATGTACAAAGAATGACACTAGCTTTTTGTGTAACTGTGAATGAATTCACATGTATTTATATAGCTAAAGCTAAATGCATTCACAGAGGAGGGTATGGTCATTATGAGTGGTAGCTCCAGACTGCGCCATTTGGGTAAAAGAATGCTCTATTTTATGAGCATGTTTTCTGATTAGAGATCCTATGTTGTGAATCAAAACAAACAGAAATGGCAGGCTGCCGTCTACAGAAGGTCCAGTCATTACTCTCCAGTCATTTTGTGTTTTGTGTAGTGGACTGACTCAGTTGTTAGGTTTGTGCTCCTCTATGATGGTCAAAAACAGTCTTTAAGTGTGTTGTCTCTCATCTTACAAGGCTTCAGGTGGTAGGTAAGTGTGTGCTGTTTTTTTTTTTTTTTACATATGTTCAATATGTGATGAATCAGTATATTGTTATCCTTCGTTATTATTGATACCTTTAAATTATTATTATTATTATTATTATTACACTTAATAATCCAGTTGCTTCAGCCCGATATAGAACTTACCTGTTATTTCAACGGTGTTGGACACTTCACTCTGGATGTAAAAAGAACATCTTTTCCAAACTTGAAAACAGAAAGATCCCAGACTCTGATCTATGATACCTCCAGGCAGTTAAATTTAAATGCTAATGCCTTTCGTACCAAGCCAGCAGACTACAATCTCAACAGCCGAGCTAACGGACTGCAATACGCACTATAAGGTGAAGAGCTTTAGGAGAAATGTTTAGGGAGGATCAGAAGTGTGGAGATGAATTTTTCAGGCAGGTTTGGAGCCGGTGGAGGCTTAATGACTACAAAAGAGAGCTTGTGAACAGAGAAACGGCTGCATTTCAGAACCAGCTGAGAAAACCAGCGTACACAAAGTGAACAAGACATGCTATCACTATGCAATTACAAGCAAGGTGCCCTTGAGCAAGGGTCGTCCCTGGGTGAACAAGGCAAGCCCTCAGCATCTTTGACAACGCAGTGTAATAAGACAACAGGCAAAACTCAGACCCGCCACTGACTACAAATGTGTCCTATTTTCTCTTCTTTCCTGCAACCGGAGTCTAAGGAATTACTGAATGTACTTGGGCAACAGCCACACTATGTTTTTGTTTTAAAAAGCATTTTACACTTAGCGTCCACACTACTCCAGCATTTTGGGATGCCTGTAAGCGAGACTTTTGGAAACTCTACTGACCTTGTTTTAGTTTGGAAACTCTGGGGTTGTGCTGTGATGAACACAGACAGAAGTGGAGAATTTTAGAAAGGATGACGTAGACACCCACATCCGCTGCCTGGTTGGGTCTTATCAGTTTGTTTTACCTGCCCTGGATTTGTCGCGCCCCCTGTCACACGACCCTTTCCAGAGGAAGATGAGACGTCCGCATTCGGAATGATACCGAATTGCAGCTGTTTCTGTCCATGTTGCCTCCGCTCGCAGCTGTTGTGGAGTTAAATTCTGCATTTTATCATGCTACGACTGAGCACATTCACAGCTGTCAAGCTGTTACTCCAATAATTTCTGACAATTCCCCTGTCTTGTGTCATTATTAGCCCCCTGGGCTTCATGTGATGTGTTTCAGGCTGGTTAGAATGGACAGAGATTCATTCAGAAATTTTCCAACTTTAAGGTGCATTCCTGTCACCTGCTCTGTTTGACTGTGGACCATAGTTAATATCCCCATAACTGTAAAGCCTAATTTTGGTGGCCACTGTAACAGAGGGTGAAGGGGGTTTTCAGTTAGTTGCAGTCTGCAACTTCACCACTAGATGCCACTAAATATTACACATTGGACCCTTAACCGATTTTAAACACAGACATAATGTCAAGGTGACCACAAAATGTCCATGCATACTTAGGATCTCACAGATATCTGACATAATCATATGGATAACAAACATGAGCAGTCATCGTCAGCTGGTTGAGTGTTACGTGTGCCTTGTGTTCTGCACGGAAAAACAAAATGACTAATGGCTCAGCATGGTTTATACATTTTGGAGCCCTATCTGGAGATGGAGTTTTAATGCTACCCTCAAATGAGGCTAGTGCAGCTAGTCCTTTCCCACTAGAGGATTTGAATTGCAATCTCCCAAGCCATGGTTGATATTTAATTAATTTTATCGAAACTGCGAAGACTCTGAAAACACTGATATTATATCTGTAAGACTACAGGATCATTTGGGCAGATAATTGGTACTAATAAGGATTGTGTAAAATGAGGAAAATCTCCAGTGTGCGATAACATAGTTCAGTAATGCGATGACGATATGACTTGCGAAAAATAGACAAACAAACCTCGCAGTCGCCACCAAATTGACACCAGTTAAACTGAGACTCGCTAGCGGCTAGCTGGGGCTTCATCTGATCTGCTGCGTTTCAGGCCATCTTTTGCAATGTGTTTATCACGTGTTTATACTACGACAAAATCAAAATGCGATCGGTCAGCACTGGCTCTAACCAGCCTCAAACTGGGAATGCCCTCCAGATTGGTTCGGGTTGTGAATCGTTTGGCTGAGTTATCCTCTCAAATTAGAACAAAGCAAGTAAAGCAAGTGCATCTCTCATACATGGAAGGGAGACAGGCTTTTGGGCTTTATCTTGTTCTCTCACACCTCCAGTTAAGCGGAAACCACAAAGCCTCTCTTCTACGGGAAGTCAGAGAAAGTCAAACATCTCAAACTTTTCTCACCACTCGATCAGAAACATTTCAGAGGATCAAAAGCCACATTTTGGATAATGTTATTTGACACAGGTCTAAATATAAATATAAAAACGCAGCCCTCTACAAAATTACCCTTGATATTATTGAAGCTTTAACTCTTTCACTCTTCCATTGTGCACGTGCAGCTGTACACTTACTCTAAGAGGTCACAAGTCATAGAGAGGTCTGTACACTGCGAGAAAGGAATTTCAATTTAGTAAAAAGGCTTTTTCTTTTGTTTATGTCAAGCAGGTTTTTCTGTCAGAACCGTAATCTAATTCTAAGCAACTATTACAGCTAATATTGAGATAGATTTAAGCTGTGAAAAGCTAAAATTCTTTGCATAATAACCCAACACAATTTAATTAGTTTCTAGCCATGGAAAAGTTGCCTGCCCATTGGCAGATTGTCTTGTATGTTTTGCTTAATACAAGACAGTTTGCTTATGTTTAAGAATATTTGGCTTATTTTACTAGTTTTTGCAGTGTATTAATTTGCTTCCCCACAACAGTTAACATGCCGTCATTCAATATCAATATATGCATCTCCAAATTAAGCAGTAATGAAGCACATAGTGGTAAGTTTATTCAAATTTAAAATAAACCCACACAGTGACAGAAGTAATGTGAGTGTTGAGTGTTTTTTTATGTTAACTGACCGTCATCGCCTTCACACTGGAGCATTTTACTGACAAACACTTAACACACTCACTTGACTACACTCAAGATCTGTTCTCACAATGGAGTCATAAGGGATATTGTACACCCTCGCAGCATTCAACAAAACTTTGGTGATTCCAGCGTGTAACTGATCAGCTGAAAGGAAAGCACATGGCTATGCGAGACACCTTTAGAGTTTGCAGAGAGGATATTTAAATGCTAAGCTCATGCATCACTGAAAACAGGGTGAAAGTTACAAAGTCGGTTTTGTGGGAAGTCGAAACGAGCCATTTTCCCCAACATTGTGTAAATGTTGCTCTGTTCTCAGTTGGTTGCACTGCCACCTGCTCTAAGGTCTGCTGGAGTTGAGAAAAGATGGTGAGACAAGACAGCGACTGCCCCTGAAAGCATGCTATACAGTCCTGATTGGCATGAGTGACATGTCGAACAAATACAGAGAGACAGTCAGTCAGGATTTGTGGACTTTACTGACTGTCTCAGTCATTATCGGCTTCTCACCGCCTCTCCCTGACTTTCTCTTGCTGTCTTTTTCGCACATTTTCAAAGAAAATCCAATGTAACTGTAGGATAGAGGAGTACAGACACGTCTTTTAAAATTTGTCTCTCTGCCATCTCTATCTCTTTCCCTGTCTGTGGAAGACATTTTGTGTCTTTCCCTTCCCTCTGTGTTCTCATCAGACAGGTCCTCACTCTTCTATTCTATCTCAGGTGATTTTAGACTAAAATGTGATGGAATACAGAAACTGTTCTGAAACACATTGTGCGATGCATCAGTTCATTTGTTTTCTATGCAACATTACACTGCTGGCCCTTTATACAAATAGTCACATTAAGCCTTTTGCAATGATATTTCAGTGGAAATGCAATAACACACACACATACTTTAGTTGATTTAGCACTTTTGTCTACACTGAAGTAAAGGGTCATTAAACTCTTTTATAATGCAACAACAGGTATTGTTTAGCCGCTGGGGGTTTGTATACAAACTAATCAGGATTCTAAGCATTGACTGTGTAAAAGAAGTGAACATAGCCACAATGGTAAACCACACACTGGTTTATGGATTAGCGTACCACAAAGGCTGAGGCTTTATTGCTGCGGCCCTCTTTCCCTATAATAATAATGGCTCACAGTGCTCTGTAATACACAGTATATGTTTGTTTTTTGGAGCCAGAAGTTGCCTACATTGGACAAGAGGGTGGAGCTGTGGGAAAGTGAAGGTGAAACTCACCTAGCTTGCGTTAACACTACTGTCAACTTACTGAAAACTGTACCAAATAATACTGAGCAATCACACTACAAACTACAAAATGTTATGTTAAATACTGCCAAACAATTGCTAAACGTTTACACATATGAAATAATAATACACAACATTGGTAACAATGAATTCAAATTTGTGTAACGTAGAGAAACACTAATTACGGTATGTTAACAGGCAGAGTATTGTAATTAAGTAATCATAAATTCCTCTTACGGTCTTGTTAGTGTAACACAATACTAAACTTATATTGACATTATATATATATTGACAACTTAAAGCTAATATATTTCTCCATTGCAACGGAATCGTGCAACAACCAAGATCATGTTCTGCTTTTCTTGACTGAAATGCTCTCTGAAAGCACCATGGTTTTGTATTTTTCTTCTGCCTATACTCTTTGCTTCTTTTGCAGAGCTTATATTGATAAGAAGTGAAAGTTAATTGTTTGTCCCATGGCAACATCAGTGTGTTGAAGCAGAGCTACACCTCGGCCATGTTGGGCTGAAAGCTGTTGTCAAAAATGCACTACAGTTTCACCTCTTTACTTCTATGCTCTTTGACAACAGTAGAACTGTCTCTCAAAAAATCAATGAACAGAACTTCTGACATCCTGACTGTCAATCACACTGATTAACATAGCAGTAGTTTACAAAAGGACAATCAGCACACTTAATACTGGGTCCAGATAAAACGAGCACATCCATTGTGACTCGAGGAAAAAAAAAATGAGGATTTTAAACTGAGGATTTTCTTAAGCCATCAGTAGTATCACACTTTAAGATACTTGTGCAGTGGCTTCAATTTCAAGCTGCGGTTGTTTCCCATTGATTCTACGTAATCAAAAACCAATTTTTGAAAGTTATGTGGATGTTCTTTTAAGTCACACTATGCCTCTATTGTATACACTTGAATACGTCAAATACCCCAGCATTTTGATGGATATTATGAGCGCATCTCTGTCTTTCATGTTGATAATCTGATGCACTGGATCTTTGTCAGCCCCTCTGGTTCCTATCAGAGTAAATGATGGGGAGGAGGAGAAATTGGTAGAGAAAGAAAAAGAAGAGGAATAAGGTGAAAGGAGGAAGGGGGAAGAGACTGGATGGGGAGAGGTAAAAGAGAGGGGAGTGTGTGAAAGGATGGTAGAGGAGAGGAATGGAAGATGAATTACAGGAGAGAAGCAGAGAGAAGAGGTGAATTTTCTATCTGTGCTGGGTAGGTGGTTCCTGTTAAAAATGTGGGCTGCCTACTAATGACTGCATGTGTGTGTGTGTGTGTGTGTGTGTGTGTTTGATGTGCACCTGAGGCAATGCTAAGTAAGTTGAGGGAGTCAACTGCTGCTCCTACAGCACATCATTTACAGTGCTGCAAACACACACTTCCAAACACACATGTTGGTTATCCCGACTTACGTTTAATCCTTTTGGTTCATTAGGTCTGTACAAATATTTCTGCATTAAGCTGTTGACTGAGCAGCCACCTTTTAATGTTGGTTTTCCTCAAGCGCTATGTTTTCCCTCTGTACACCAGCCTGTGCACCTCAGATATACAGCTCCACTTGATTCCTGTGTATATTTGTGCATGTGTGTACCTTTTGCAGAGCGCGTTGTATAAAAGGACCCACTGAGACAAATGATGGTTATTGATGTGCATGATTTCGATATGATATTTTCAGCTTCGGGATGGTTAAGATAAGATTATGGCCGGAATGTGTATGTGTGTTTATTCACAGTGGCTTTCAGATACTTTGGCAGCTACTGATAAGCAGACAGATTTGTGATATTTTTCCACTGCACCTGTCAATCAAACAGTGTTAGCAATACTTGCACATACATTTGTTCCTTGTTATTCACAGTAAATGACATGTTGCTAGTTGTTGAGATGTACACACAACTCTTTGCCAAAAAATATCTCTTTATGTAATGTCAAATTCTTCACCTAGTATCTGCTTTAACTGTTAGCTTGAAAAAAGTTTGATAACAATTAGTAGGAATGCATGATATCATCGGCCCAATATCAGTATCGGCAGATATTAGCCTAAAAATTATCATTATCTCATTATTGGCATCGGCAGATTGTGACGTCTTAACTATGCCCCTGCGATGACCGCGAACGACTGTTTTACTTAAAAATGAAACGTGGCACTGTCATATAACTTATTCTCCTTCCTCCCTTCCTTGTTTCAAGTTAAAATAATTTTCTCATTTTTCAGGAAGGAATATCTTCAATTGTAAAAGGATACATTTATGGTAGAATCAAATGTTTGTCTTGGTTTATGTCCGCATCTACAACAAGTAATGGTAATTCTGGAATAGGAGAGGCTTGGTGTTCTACTTGACAATGAAATAAAAACACGTGTATATATATATCGGTATCGGCCAAAATCCAATATCGTAATAATTAGCCTTTTTTACATCCACCCTTTTCTTGAATCTTTCACTTAGGGTTCGGCATAAAACAGAAGAACTATGAGGTAAATGCATGTATTAGAATTGTTTAAAGGGAACATCGATGTATGTCACAAGAGTAATTAATTAACTTGACTACTTTCTATGCCATTTTATGATGGCCAGTATGTTTAAAATATTTTAAGGTTGGTGGACTGATTATGTATTTGATAATAAATTCACAGAATATAATAATTAACATTTAATTGAAGCAAGAACCATACGCTCAATGACGCGTCCACTATCATTGCATTAGGAGCATCTCAAAGAAGAAGGCCAAACCTTCTTATAGAAATTTGCGAACACATTTAATAAAAGGGGCATCCAGATCGAAGAAGGAGCCGCATTTTCACGCCTGAAAGTTTGAACTAAGGTTAAAGTTTTTACATTGTTACATTGTGTACATTTTACATTTTCTTACATAGTTTTGGTATCGTCCTGCTGTCATCATTGTCCAGGATTGTGGTCCAGAGGAGGGTTGACTCAAACTGGGAAGTCTGAAACATTCTGATTTTGGTCTCACTGAACCATGGTTTGGTTCCTTTCTAGTGTAAAAGCACTTGTTTGGATGGTTTGGACTTTGGGCCAAACCTTCCAAACAAGAAGAAAGGAATTACAGCAATTAAACAAAATATTACTCTGCTTCCTTAGCTGTCTGTGGCGATGAATTGGTGAATTCAAACTAGTCTTGAGTATTGAGCTTGAAGTTGGTGCCAATGGAATGCATCTGTTGATAACTTTTTTCCTTTAAAAAAGAAAAGGCTACCAGCCAAACTGATGTCAGATGCACGGCCACCTGACAAGGTCCAGCTAGTTTTTGTTTCATTCAGAAATAAGCTAACAGTTGTTCATGTTGTAAGATGTTGCTGCTGTAGAGCAGCAGAAGAGAGACACTCAAGAACTCTGGAGCAACAATAAGGATTCCTCTTCATACCAAGACAGTTGTTACATTAGAAATGGAGTTAGGTCTTGGCTCCCATCACAAAACAACAGACTCCAACACAAAGTTAACTTAAGCACATGGGCAAACCTTAGATATTGGACCTTTAACTTATCTAGCCATTACATAATGTAATTTGTTCTTGAAGGAACAGCACATTACTGAGAGAACTTCATGAAACAAAAACTAGCTGGATCAAATGCATAAAATGAAAAACAAAATCATGAACTTTAGTTTGGACTTTCAGTGAAAAGGCTCTAGGTGTTCATTGAGGTTATTCAGTAAATAGAGAAATAACAAAAAAAAATTCTGCTTTAAGAATGAATAATTGAAATGTTAAGTTTATAAAATATCAATAGTACATTGTGAGGAAAATGTGAGTATTTAGGGATTCTGACTGGCACCATGATGAAACCAGGAAGCTTGTCTTCAGCTCTCAACTTCTCTGCACTTATGCCTTTCCCTTGGTTGGCAAACTTTGACTTCGTAACTAGGGTTGCCTGTAGCCCTGAGCAAAGTGTTGCAGAAAGATAGGGTGGAAATTTTTCTTAGGTCCAGCTCCTTCTATGAATGAAGAACACCTTGAGCCAGAAATATACAGCCTCAAACACGCTTGAGAAAATACCCCAGGGCAAGCAGACAGAGCTGTACATACATTCCTCTGATAAGAAGACTCCCATCTCTAAATGCCCCACATGGTTGTTAACACATATGAAAACAACACGCCTATCTAAGTACTAGTCTTACAGCACTGCTAATGCACGGATGAAGGTCACCGCTGCTACCAGGAGTTTGGAGTCATACTGAGGCAGCTTTTATCTCATTTGATAAGGATAAGAGTGTGCACTTGACCGCGCGTGCACATCTTTCACTGCTCATACAACACTGAATACACACACATACACACACATACACACCCCTGCTGCAATAATGACATGTTTTATTCATGTGCTCTTTAACATGTATGAAGAGGATGTCACAGGAGCAGGAGTGGAATAAAGAGAAAGGAGGGGTAAAGAGTAGTAAAACAATAAAAATAGTTTCAAAAGCAGCAACAACAGGAGGGGAGAGAAGAAGAGGGGAGTGGGAGGACTAAGAGGGAAAAGGAGAGGAGTGGATGTGAAAGAGATGGGGAGTGGGTAGAAGAGGAGAGTAAAGAGAGAGGGCGTCCAATACCCACCCAATGCAGAGAGGAAGAGTGTGTGTGTGTGTGTGTGTGTGTGTGTGTGTGTGTGTGTGTTTGTTAAAAGCACTTGTAAAGGTTTTCACAGCTTTTCACTCATGCGCATGTTTGTACAAATAGCAGCATTGGAGCCTGACAATAGAGTCACACACACTTAGGCCTTATTCAACAAGGAGAGAAGTACGATCAAGGCCTGTGAGATTTCGTAATGTGTGCGCATGCTCGTGAATGTTCGTGAAGAAACTGCATCCGCATGCATCGGCTACAATAGACAAAGATTCTGATCAAATGTGGGAATTTGAAATAAAGGCATGTTTTGACCAGGTTCTCTGTGCAATCGAAGTAAACGCAGGCAAGAATCAAGCATATACATGAACTATAGCCCTTAATATGCTGAAGAATCATTAAGTGTGGCAGCAGATGTTGGTTGGATGTGTGGAGGATGTTCGGACTAAACACGGAGCTGTGTTGTGTTTTCAGCTATTGTGTAAGAAGTCACAGAGATCGGAGGGGGCAAAGGATGATTTAAAGATTGAAATGTCTTTACAGGCACATATTTTGTATATTTATGTAGTTTGTATTTCGAAAATGTTTTGTTTCTGATGTTGCTTGAGGTGAAAATGATGGTCTTATAGACGATGGATAATTGATCATCATGGTGCATCCGTGGGTGAAGCTACTGGATATACAAGCCAGAGCGTAGAAGCTCCTGGGAGATTTGTTGTGGCTGTGAATAAAGAAGATGTTGAGCCAGGCTGAACCGTTTTGTTTTCTCTATTTTTTATTTGTATTATTTTGTCACTTTGTTTTTGTGAGTAGTTTTCTATCATTATTGGGATTTGGACTGTTTTTATCTCCATTGAGCTCGAATAAATTTCACTGGGAACTGAAATCCTGCACCTTCGCATCCTTCCTCTAAATGTGCCGCTGTTACAGCGACTCACAGCTGTTTTACTCCATGGATCAACATGGCTTCACTTTTCCACAGTAGTGTCAAGCGGCATCTGGTCGTCTGTATTTATATTTAGTCTTTTGATTTGGACTGAAAGGAGAGAGCTGCAGTAGGAAGGTGTGTAGTTTCAAATTACCTTGATTTAGCAAAATATTACATATCGAGTCATTAACTCGATTACATTTTAAATACATTTAATTGAAATACTGCCCATATGTACAGACGTGTGAAAGAAGTAGACATATTACTATCATAATCACCCTATTATTACAAATATGAATTGGCTATACATGGACAGATTGCCGTTTCACAAGTGGTAAATCAGCTGTTGAATTCTTTTTACTGTCACTTTCCCATTTATCATTCTGCTTCGAGTTGACAACTCACATCATCTTTGAGAACGTATGATTTTAAGTTTTTGTTTTCCATTTTCATATCCTAGTGTTTCATATAATATGTTACCTGATTCTTTCTTCTCACTCCTAAACCTTTCTGTCATTCTAAATCGATTTCTGCATCATTATCTGTTGCCTGTGACTGTTTGTAATGGAATGCTTTTCAGCGAGGCAAAAATTATCCTTCATCTCGTGACTAAAATGAAGCAGAAAAGGCAGCGTTTTTTTGTAAGAAAATGCCTGCACGTTCATTTCAACCAAAAGACATGATATAAATACATTTTGGAAAAGTCAGAATGCCTCAAAACGTTTTTTTAATTTATTTTTTTTTTAGCTATTTTGATTATCAACAAAATGAATAAAATAAGTTCAATCTTCTTTTCAACTTTCTTATTCTTTTTATTTTCAGCAGCAGGAGGAGAAACTGCCACATAGTGTGACGTAGATCTGTGGATACAAAATGTACTTTTTGATCAATGATATTGTGTGTGTTTATTTAAGGTAGACACTATATCTAAATGTAACTCTACCTCTCAATAGTGATAACAACTCCCACATTGTCCCACACGAACGTACTCTTTGTTCTACATTTGACTTATTGGGACCAGGTCGGCCTTAGTGATTATTATGATGTACAGGTCTTTGAAGCAAAGACAGTTCAGGGAAACGAGACGCTTCACTGGAGAGTCATTTCCTGTATCAGAGTCACATGGTTTCTCCAGGTCCCGCCCCTTTAGGAGACTAGAAGCAGAGTCTGTCCCATTCATTCCTATGGGAGAAGTGAACATGATTTACAGATTTTGACAGGTTTAGTAAAAAGTAAAGATATGACCCATTGTTCACAAACCACATGTCTTCTGAACATTCTGACGTTAAAATGATATTTATCAGACACACGGATGAGGAGAAGCCTGTCTCTGTGTCAGGAACAAACTCTCGCGTGATCTGGCAACACAAATCTCGTCTGAAGGAGGTTCAAAACGAGCGGCGAGAAAAACAGCAAATGATAATTGTGATAAAATAATGTTACATGGAAAAAAATAATATTAGTTATATAGTTAACTGTATTTGAATCTACTTTCATACATCTACGACATTCTCACCCCTTCTGACCACGCCCATTTAGGAGACAGGAAGTGTGCACCATTTCATATCATTGGCGAAGCGCACAGTGAAGCATCTATGTAAATGGAAGATCTTTGACTGACGTTATATTGATCAACCTGTAGGATACAGAGAAGAAGAGGTGAAGCAGGAGAGAGAAGCAGAGAGGAAGAAAAAGATGATATCGTGTCTGGTACATTAGGGTTTGGTTTCAAGGTTGGGGTGGGGCCTGAGGTGGAGATGAGATCAATATTTTATCAAGTAACTCACTACATTTTGTATTTATGCAGTGAAATGGATTATCCAGACAAAGAGACGAGACATACAATGTAAATTCAATAAAGAGAATGTTTTTACTACTACACTCTCACAAGACACACCTGGAAAATTCACACCTGCAAAATGTATTTGTCAATATTAACCAACAACTACCTGCTAATTAAGGTGTAACTTCACCCACTGCATGATTTTATAAAGTGCTAAAAAGTCAATATCAATTTAAGTGTGCGCTATATTTCGGATATTTACGCCACTTTTTCCTGCCATCACGTAGTCCTTTTCCCACAGGGAACTGAAGCCCTGAAGCTTCAAACCTACCAGAGAAAAAGAGCAGTTCTGCATCTGTGTTGTTGTCTGACTTTGGTGTTTTAATGTGTTATTTTGGATTCAAACTGACAAAATTAAATGATCAAGGCTGTGTTGTTTTGGGGTTTTTTTTATGAGGCAAAATGACTGCTTCCGTGGGTCTGGTGTAAAGTGATATAACAAACAAATAGAGCCATATAACAGTTTGAAAATGAACAAGGTTTCACAGCCTCACACTGAAGGGAGGTGGGTGGATTAGAGTGTCAATTTTCAATGCAAAGGGTACCAGATAGAAGTCAATGTAAGTCTTTAGATGTTGACGACATGGGCCAGGTGATGCTTTTAAGTAGTGAACACCTTAGTAGGAGGTGGTTGTGGTGGTTGTTGCAGAACACTAAAGTTTGTAGACTCACACACAGGAGACCAGGATAGGAGAAGTTCTTTTTTTATTCCTCAGCCTAACCAAACTGTAGCCATGACATTGAACTAGACGTCTCTCGATGCACCCAGCGCGTCGTAAAATGACGCTCGAGGGGTACTCTACTTATCAAAATGTGAGGCTCTGTCCAAGCGGCAGTATGTGAGAACATGAGAGCGAGAAGGCGTAGGTTGTATTAAAAAAAGTTCCCTTTCTTGTAGTTAACGTGGGGAAAAAAAAAATGTGTAGGTTTTCATAAAAACACATTTGTGTGAAAATGCTGCTCACATAAGAACACTCTAACACACCTAAATCTTTTCCAGACCAAAGATTGTTTCAGACAATATGGACAGGAAATTCATACAGAGGTAGCACGAAACTTTGTGCCAATTCCTCTTTTCAATAAACACTCACCCACACATTTACCAATATGTCAGAACTCACAATAAAGTGAACACAGACAACCCGCAGAACCTTTGTATTACACAACTCAGAGTTTGATGACCACACATACACACATACTCTCAGCAGTACTCTCATGTGCCACGTTGCTTTAATCAATACCCATATAAACACACAGCCCACACAAGCACTCAACGACCATAGAAAAGCTAATTATGTAGCCGGTTCTAAACGGCCCTGTGTGGAACACTAACACTATAGCCACACTAAAGCTAAATGAAAACTTCCGAGACAACTAAACAAACGGTTGCGACATAAAAGGACGCAGTAAATCCCAGAGCTAAATATGTCTGTGGTTTCCCATCAGGCTTTGTCCTGCTTTTTACGAGTCAGATGTGGCCACCTTTATCTTTTCATCATGAAATAAGGACTGTTTATTGACAAAAAAAAAAAAAGTGTAACCATCAGTTCCGGCAAAACAGACATTGTCTGTGTGATGCTTTACTACAGGTCCTGCAACATATTTAATGAGCAAAATGAGAGACGCCAAAGGGGGAGGCATTGCAAGTTGTTTCCACCGAGTGAAAATCATCTACTTCGAAAAAGTCTTTTAAGGCTGTAAATTCCTAAGTCATCGCAGAAATTTTTATTTGATTAATGTGACTCATTATAGTTTTTCATTATTTTCTCTTTTTTTTTTGCCTTTCAGTTTGGTTTTTGATTAACAAGTCATTAGAGCCTCACATTCTACAACATGTTGTCAGCGGGAAGTTTTTCACCATGAGCGAAGACAACACAATGAACACATTTATCAGAGATGACTCACCAAGTGAAACACTTCTCGAGCAGGAGTGCCAGGCCACTAAAGTGAGCATCATCTGCCTCTGTTACGGTGTTTGCGTAGCACTAACATGTTGGACTAGAAGTGCAGTTCGTGAGCGCAGATTCCACTAATTCACTAATTCAACCAAAACCCATATGAAAAATGCTTTTTTTAATGGATAGAGTCCATTCTCACTCCCAAGTCAACACATACTGCTGCTTGGCCATGAGCTCTTTGTGTACGTTTTAAACGTATTTCCCCTTTAACGTCCATTATTGATGCGCAGTGTACCAGATGGAAGTCCTAAGATGTTCGGAAATTGACAACATGATCCAGGTGATGTTACTAATTAGCAAAACCCTTAGTAACCAAACCAAACCGTAGCCATGGCTTCGTCTAGACATTTGTTAGACTCGTGGGTGCGTTGAAAAATGACACCCTAGAGGGAACTTCTGTGTTGAAATGTGACGCCCTGGACAAGAATCACTATGTGACGAGAGTGAGAATATGTAGATGGATCCATGACTTATGCTTCCACTAAATTTACAAACAAAATTGGTGCAGTTGAGACATTACACTGTAACAATAGGGTGGCATATGCTGCAATTCATTTTCTCTTGGATTTTATTTGTACAAAAAAATCTAGTCCAGTAACCTGGAGCGCTTTATTTAGCCTTTTAACATCCACTCTTTTCATGTTAGGTTTAGCCAATATTTGTTTAGACGTCATTTGAAAGGGAAAACTTTCTGTTTGTCTAGTTTCTGTGTTTAACATGTGGCTGAAACACAACCAAACATATCTGAAATGTAACCCTAATCCTAAAATCGGTCGCTGGTGGCCTACCTGGTGGATGTTACTAGATTAAAGATTTGTTTGAAAGACAGTGAGCGACAATAGTCAGTGTTTTTCATACAACTGAACTGAAACATAATCCAAAACACCTTTGTATAAGCTGTCAATTATTGTTCTTAGATAAAAACTTAATCATAATTGGCCAAAATTGGAAGAAAATCAGAATATCTTGTGCATCAGTGTATCACTAATGTTCAAGGCTTAGTGCAGTAAAATAACTGAAAACAATGATTTAGTAAATACAAAACAAGGTTCATTTCTCGTACTGGGTCAAAACCTACATTTCCAGACACTTAAAAGGCATGTTCACAGTCATGGCACAGCAGTAGATTGAGATTATTGCAGGGCACAGTGCATTTCTGACTGTGAACATGCATTTCCAGTGTCTAGAAATGTAAGTTTCCACCCAGCGCTGCATGCTCAATTGCCCCCAAAATTGTGGCACAGTTTTCTTGGTGTACAAGCTCCTGCTCCCTGTTTCTCAGGCGCACTGTAAATAGACGTAATGTTATTGTAAATGATCCTTGTTTCTTTTCATCTGAACCTCCTACAACGTCTGCGTCTCCCTCTTGCACTCTCACACACACTCAGACACAAACATCCGCGTTAGAAAAAAAACAACAAAAAAAAAAACAAAACAAAAAAAAAGTGTGTATGCAAGCACATAATGACTCCAGAGGTACAAGAGCTCTCTCCTCACACTCTGCCCTCCCCTCTAAAAGTATGTGGGAGGGAAAACCTTTTAGTAATACTACTCCTTGTCAAGAGCCAGTACTCGCATAATAGCATGTGTATGAGTTTGTGTGCGTGTGTGTTTGACTGACGATGCCTTTTTCTTCATATGATTAGATGCAGCAGCTGCCAGTGTGGAACAAAACAAGTCTTTCTGAAATGTGTGTGATGTGTTTTTCCTCTGACGTGTCTGCATGCGTGTGGATGTGAGAGTGGGGGTGGGAGTGGGGTGGGGGTGGGCATCTGCCCTTGCTTTAATTGAAGCTCTCGCGCTGTCAGAATTGGTCAAGTGGTCCTCTCAGCTAAATGACTTAGCTGACTCGAACAGCAGCAGCGTTGCATGCATAACTATCACTCTATTAGCCCCATATAAACACAATGATTACTATAATAGAGACAGAGTGAGTGGGAGGCAGAGAGATAATCGAGATTCAAAGGAGAAGCAGAGAGAGACGCAGGAAGAAAAAAAAAAAGAAACAGATATACAGATATACACCCTCAGCCTTGTCCATTGTTTCTGCAAGTAAACATCTTTTTTTTAACTTTTTGCATCGACTTCAGCAGAGGAGTGAATGGCTGCGTTGCCGTCATCATATTTGTATGCACATTTTGTGCATTAGAAAAGGTTGATGGAAATGGCAAAAAAAGTTTTTACTGGCTTGAGGTGGTTTTTGCCTTTTTCCAAAAAGACCTAATGTGCTTAAATGTCTAGTTTGTACAACCCCTCGATAAGAAATAGTTGGCACAGTTTGCTAATGCTAATTGGAAAAGGAAGCATATTTAAATGTATTTGACTTGTACTTCATCGTACGAACACAGTATGAACACAACGTATTTCATTTTTTCGTCCGGTGAACTTCATCTCCTTTCTAAATGTACATCCATTCCTCACATTCAAACCTGAAACACATTCAAGAAAACGTTGGAACAGGAGCAATTTCGGACCAATAATGACTTGGTCAGTCAGACAATGCAAATTTGAAACAGGTGATTGGAACCAAGTTTTCTTAACTAGACCTGGTGTTGTTTTGCCTTCCCTCCCTTTTAAGGTCGTTTTATTTTTCCTACATTTGTCTACTTGTAGTGTATATCACTACTTCATGTTTTCCCTGTCTCACTATCTATAATGCTAGTCCTCTCCTAATGCACTGAAATTTGTTTTTGCAACTTTCTGATCTGGCATATTCAGATAACAGTAAGTCGGCACACTGAAATCTGATGCAGGATATTAAGAGTTTGAAGAATACAAATCTACTATATTAGAAGGAAGGGCGATATGCTGGCTGATGCCCTTTCATGCGGGAGTGTAAACAAACCTTCATAAGAAAATGCTTGTTATTCTCGATATGACTTAACTCTTACATTCTTAGATGTTGCTGTTTATTCTGCAAATAAACTATGTTACTTTGTATTCAGGCCCTTAATTCTTGACCTCATTATATTTTTACGGGAGCTGGGAAGACAAACAAACGGGGTAAAAAAAAAAAAAAAAAAGAAAGAGAAAAGCAAAAGCAAGATGCATGATGAAGATATTGCAACACAGATGTTTGAGATGCTTCCAAATAAGTGACAGACAGACGAGAGAACAGCTTGATCCCAACATAAACTGGCAGGAAATCGTGTTACAAGCAGCACACCCTCTATGCCAAATGATGTGGAGTAGCAAGGATGCAACTTGAATAAATATCACTTTATTAGTGGCCAGGAAATGTAGGGAAAACTATTACTGTCCTTTTGCATCGACTGATTGGGGAAAAGTTTTGCCCAATAGTTAGTTGTGATAAAAAAGATAACGATATGTTGGTGTTTATTATGTCCGATAGTTACATTACAGCTCAGTAACGTCATGGTAATAATGGGGTAGTAAAAACTAAAAATCTAATCAGTTCTTCCTTCAGTCCAAGTGAATGTTTGTTCCAAATCTGAAGACATTCCGTCAAGGCGTTCCTGAGATACTGCGTTCATAAGAATGTTACAGACATGACACATGCAGCGTAATATCTTGCACTTGAACTACATTCAATGGATGGTTAACATTAAAACATGCTAAAAATCAGTAATCCTTAATTGTCATGTTACCACTTCAGTGTTACCCTGGAGTAAGTTGAACAAATCTTTATTGAAAAAATGTCACTTGTTTATCTTTAACAAAAACATAGTTGAAAAAGAAAAAAAAAAAAGATGCATAATTACACAGTTCAGAGGAGTTTTATCATTGGCATGAAACCATTTGTGAACAGAAATGCACAGACGTGCGTATTAACATAAATATCCTTTTAGCTAAAACACAGGATTTGAGGTAATTCCCAAGATTATCATACTTATCCCATCTTAATCTTCAAGTAGGAGTTTCGAGTGCTTTCTATTTCTCTCAGGAGAACATGTTTGTGTGAAGACATGGTGCCATCGCCCCGAGGGTTCTCAGACACACAGATAAATGCACACATTCCCCAGTTTCCACGTGTCCCTTTATTGCTTTTTGTCACATCCATAAACACAGTTAGGTTTTGCAGGTTTGGGCATACTGTAGGTGATGTTTTTTCATCATTTTACTGTCACACATCCAGAAAATCAGAGAAATTAGTTGCCAGGATTAAATGTTGCCATTGCAATTTTCTGCAAAGCACGGATACATATAATCCCAGCTCTATGATTTACCAGCTCCAGCTCCTGTCCAAATGTGGTCACTTCTGTCTCCAAAAAACAAAATGACAACAGCTAAAATGCCAGACCACAGGCTTCAAAACAAACAGTGGTCCACAAACCATTGGGGGATGTCACAGTTTCCTGTTTTACAAAAAAAACTGAAAAAATAATAAACCACATTATTATTTCTTGATTTAGATGCCAAATTATAGTTATTTACTTGCATTTGTGAACTGAAAAGTGAGTTCTAGTGGTTGAATGTTATGCTTGATTAATTTGTGACTTCTCAGAGAAGCCCAGTGAGCCGGATCAAATGTGGGAATAAAAAGGTGAATTCAGTTTGAAATTCCTCATTCCTGTTCAAAATGGCATTAAAGCATTTCAAGATGCTGATATTATGACAGGTGGTCTAATACATTTGTTAAGCACTGTGTATTGTTCCATTGCCACCTTTCTACCATTTTGGACAGAAAGCAGTTCTCAAAAAGCACCACAGTTTCATCTTTTTACTCTAATCTGATATTATCTCATATCTCATATTGATAAGAAGTGAAACCCAATTTTCAGTTGAAGAGCAGTGCAGCAGCAAAGCTGCACTTTCGCCATGATGGACTGAAAGTTGTTGTCAAAAAAGCACCAGAGTTTCACCTCTTTGCTTCTATGCTCTGTGAGAAAGTACTACATGTTTATCCAGATTTTCACTCCTAAATAGCAAACATATTTGGGAATTATCGGAGCAACTCCGGTGAGTCTGTGAGTTTGCAAGGTTGAAGATTTGATTTAAAACCCATACATTACCAGATAATCTGCGCTGAACATCGGGACTGACCAAGGCCAGAGACCAGATTTCTCTTCCGGTTGACGGGAGGGTTGAATCTGGGGGTAAATCTGCTCAAAAATGACATTTTCAGGCTTATTTATGCCTCATGCAATTTTTGTAACAAGCATCTTACACCATATCCCATCACTGATACGTATAAGCTGTATCATGCTGCAGTGGGATGCAGACATCAGCATACCTTATGATCAGCTGTCAACAAGTATGGCTTCTCCCCTACTGATGATTCTGCTGCCAGTGCTGCTTTGCCCAGCTCTCTTTACTTACTGCAGTTCCAATAAAAAAGGCACAGCCAGATCTTGTGCCTGTTGTGCCAGACGTTCCCCAAGGAAACCTGCAAGCAAGCACACTAAGACAGAGTTTGTTTTCGCTAGCAGAGGTCACTGAGGATGAAGAGGATATAGACGGACCCCCTGGAGAAGAGAGGAAACCTTTCAAAAACCTGCAATGCCGCAACCTGTATGGCACCAGCATCAAAACAACCCTCTTAGGCCAGAAAGAGGACTCATAAACCTGCATTCTCAACTCAGGACACAAACCTGTAAAACAGTCCCCAGAAGTGCTGGCACTCCAAATTGTACTGCTGCAGAAGAGGCAGTGAAGAGCGAGGTGAAGAAGAGGCTGATAGAGAGCAGTACAGCACTACTTCTGCCCTGAACATACTGCTGGCTCCCATATGGATTGACGACTGCCAATCACCTCCCAAGCCAATAATTATACTAAGTAAGTAATATTCTTTTTCTGGTTGTTTTCGTAAGGTAGCTGTATTGGTACAGTATTATACTGTAAGTATTTTATCGTGGGTAATATGATGATTTAATTTTGTAGCTCAAGGTTTCCATCGTTATTTCCAGTATGAAAAAACAACCACAGCCATAATCAGCTGAGTTGCGAGTGAAGGTTACTCACACACTAAGTGAATGGATGTTTGAGCTTTCAGCACTGCGACCGGCTAAGCTCCAATAATCTAGCCATTGCAGTGGTTTGACTTAAAAATATAGACACTTTATGACCCATCTCTGTCTTAAAAGGCCATGTACACCTTGCGTAAAACATACTTTTTTTGTGCGTTTTCACCTTTCATCGTGGGTCTTATCACTTGCACGCTGCCTCCATGTCCATGTCCCATTAGGTGTTCAGTGTGTAGACAGGAGGTCAAAACACATAACTTTTACTACGTTTAAACCTAGCGTCTTTTGGAAATGCTGCTGGCCCAGTTTGTAAACGCTCGGGTTGTGTTGTAATGTGGACAAGCAAAAACTTTCCAGACCCTTTCCAGCAAAAAAACAAGACATTATCCTTAACCACCAGCTGACTGTATACCCTTGTTGTCTCTGCGAGCAGCTGTCATGCAGTTACATTCTACATTTTGTCATGATACTACTGATTACATTCGCAGCAGGCAAGATGTTACCAAAGCAATTTGTGACAATTCCCGTATCCAGTGGTTTTATCAGCACCCAGCAGTGAAAGGCACTATGAAAACAGTACAAATCTGTCTGTGGTTGTCCTCACAACTCAACAACAGAATAAACTGATTGCCTAAATGGTGATGGATTAGCGCCCCTACAGGCATCAGGACAAAAGACACAAACTTACGTAGATAATGTTAAAATGTCGAAAATAACTGTGTAGCCTGGGACAATGCTAGAGTTAACGTTTGGTTAGGGTTGGGAAAAGATCACAGTAATGGCTAAAATAAGAAAATTACATGACAACCATCAAAAACATGGACATGGTTTAAAAATAAGCAGTTTTTACTTTCAGTCCTGCATTTAAGTCCAAAAGTTTGTTTATTCCACCGTGCCCACCCCAATCTCCTCTCACTAAGCAGTTTATCCTGATATAAGGTGTCACCAAACCATTCAGAACAACGTCAGTACTAGTCATTTTAGCCCCCCCAGTGTTGCCATTTTTCTGGTGAGGTTGGGCTGTCTTTGGAAGCATGTGTACCTTGGGAAATTGCTAAGATGTTCAAAGCGCTCTCAGAACACTGTTTTTTTCTGTGCTGAAGAAAAAGTATCTATACTCAAATGTAATATATGTACATAATCATTTCCAAACGTAAAAGATGTACATATAAAGTGAAAACAAGAGTAGAAGTAAATGTAGCAATAAATGATACCATATAAAAGTCATCTTATGAATATTTAATATACATATATAGTTTTAGTTTGTGTATTTTATATTTATTCTGAACTTATGTTTTCATATACCCAGAGGATGTATATGATAATGTCTTCTCTTATAGGTATAGCATATATGGCAGCATCACTGTTGATATAGGTACATGTATGTCCTATATTACACTTCCATTGTCATAAATGTAATGAATGGAGCTCAGTCCCCCAGCTGGCGATAGTAAAAAGACAAACAGAACAGGTATGGATTTGGGCAGGACAGAGACAGCAGATTGTGTCAATTTTGAACTCGTTATTGGAGAACAGACGAAGTTGGCTTAGAATGATCTGTAGTCCTTTTTCATAATCCTAGTCATGCCTCGATTCAAAGGACAGCTATTGAAAGCACCACAGGACATCTCTTCCATAACAAACGTTTTTAAGACTCAATTTCGAGTGTGCAGAATGTGCTTCAGTCACTCCTTCTGTCTCTGCCACCCTTAACTATCTCTACAGGCCAGCGTTAGCGGTCGATGCTAACAGGAAGCTGACCCGTGCTGTATCCAGCTCTGTGACCAAGCTGCGGTCTGCACAGATTGTAAAATCAATTACTAATTACACACCAAAGACCCAGAGAAACACACACACACACACACACACACACACACACACACACACAGACGAACACTGACAAATCTGCACAAAAGCATAACGCACACAATTCTTGTCTTGGATAAGACAGACAAACTCATGTGTGCACACTAATGAAGAACAGAATGAATTCACTTTACACACAGCATCTCTCTCTCTTGTACACACACTGATCAAGCACAATGGTTCCACCTCACACACACACTCACACACACACACACACACACACACACACACACACACACTCACACTCACACACACACACACACACACACACACACAC
>JAPQRN010000008.1:25679914-25692820 GCA_037367275.1 Coranthus polyacanthus | reverse complement strand
TCTCTGACAGCTCACTTTCCTGCTGAACTAGACTTACAAAGCTTCTGTTTATTGGATAAAACATTTTTATTTCCTGACAGACGCCGTGACTGTAGTTATGCTTAACTTCATATTAGCTCACCCATGAGCCCTTGCGCTCCCACAGCTCTGCCCTTTTGTCCGAAGATGGTCACTTCTTGTTACAAAGAGACAACATGGCAGCGACTAAAACGCAAATTCCCTGCTTCAAAACAACAGTTCAAAAACCAGTGATGACAAAACTCTTTAACTATTTAACATTAATAGACATGAGTGAAAGCAGTGACCTGGTCTCCTCGTTCTTCTTCCCTTACTATTTTCTCCTGTGTATTTTAAGTATCATAAACTGAATTTGCCTAAATAGACAGATAATTTCTCTTCATAAATCTCTCTCTGAAACATGTTATTTCTTTGTATCGAATCTAAAGGCAGATTGTTATTCAATATTAAACTGTGGTTCACAAGTAAAACCTTGTGAAAATGCCTATTTTTCTCTTATCCAGGGCTTTCAGGTGCGGCTCTCAGCACCGAGTGTCTTGATCAAGATGGAGTAGATTCCCTATGCAGAGTGACCGCAGACGTCAAGTTCTCACTTTCCTGCTGCTGCTGTGTGTTACCGTGCATGTGTCGATGCGAGGGGTTTCACTTTCACCGGGTTCAGGAAGTCGAAAAAGCGAGGGGGTTGGATGGGGTGGGGTGGGGGCTGTCTGGGACTGTCAAGACCGGCTTATAAAAAGACCCCAAGAGAGACGGAGAAAGTGATTGAGCGAGAAGAGGGAGGAAAGAAAAATGAGGGAGGGAGCACGGAGGGACAGGGAGAAGGAGGTGAAGGAGCAAAAAAAGGAGGACAATAAGGCTTTTGATGAGGCCTTTCTGGGGAGCATATGTGGGTCACGGCATGAATAAACAGACTTTCACTACCCTGAATTGATGATTTACACACACAGGCGCACACAGAGCTACGTTGTGTTGTTTATGTTCCCCATTTTACCATTTACACTCAGGCTTCACATATCACTCTTATATGGACACACACACACAGGCACATACAAAGACAGAGCCACGTTGTCTTGCATTCATTGTTTACGCCTCTCCATTTCACTCATTTATGGATGTGGCCCCTTCGTGCCCTTTCTTCAAATTGCTCGGCTTACTCATACACATAAAATTTGGCTGCGTTTCTTTCACGCACCGCCTTCCTCTTGAACACACACACACACCGATTGTGTAGCCCTTTGGCTCGCTTTCTTTATTCACTCGCCTAACAGCGCAACATAGAAACATCAGTTTGTTTGTTTTTTTGCACCGATTCCAATCTTCAAAAATCTGCTTTAATGAAATAAAAAGAGGCATAAGAGGAGGGCAAAGTTCTGGTGTTACAGTCAACCGGGGAGATAACGCTTCAATCGTGTCACACAACTGAAGTAGCTTTGAGCTAAACATACAATTCCCAGCAGCCGCGCAACCTGCTCCTCTGCACAGCTGACCTACACAAGACCCGCAGGCAGCAGCGGCGTGATCCGCTGACAAAACAAATCCTTGACTGAAAAATGAGCGCCGCCGTGGTATTTCTTTTCGGAACCTCAATCTAAATGCAAAAATTGCTTTCAACATATAATAATGATTCACGCGGCACACTGTAATTGTCAAGAGATCAGTCATTGTATTGTCAGATTATTAGAAGATTAATATTGTAAAAGGTCCTGCGGCAATTACCATTCCCATTCAGTGGCTGTTACTCTCCATCACTTGATCATTCACAATCATGTTCCCTCTGCTGGGGCCGTGTTGTTTTATTGCTTTCATTATTTCTGCGTGTTTTTCTGCAGTATTTCACGCTGTTAACTTATGATCTCATTTGTTTTCCAGATGAAATTCTTGTCTTGTCTGTCAGTATGTTTTCTATTTCGGTCTTTTTTTTTTTTTCTTTTTTCAAATGTTTATCCTTTGGGAGCAAAACAAACTTGGACTTGAACACATGTCGTCCGCTACCGGTGCCATACAGCATCGTTACATCATACAGTTGACTGTGCAATACAGCAGACAGGGCGTAATGATTACTAGCCCACTGCAAACACAAGCAACAAGTCAGCACCGGCTGTCAGAGAAATCATATGTGTAGACCATCAACACCAGAAAAGTTGGTTAATGCACTTAAATGTTTATGCCTCCTTCTTTACCTACATTGTGATATCAATAAACAGTTTCCTCAAGGTTATTAGCAATGGTACTACTTTACCATAAGAGTATCCTAAATATAACGGACGTCATCTATAGGCCCACCTGCGAGCTTCATCTGATATTTATGAATAAGTTACTAGAATTTAACCACCATCAGCCTATCTTAATACTCAAAACGATCCATTTGAAATATGGCAAGTGTGTGAAAGGTGTCCTGTCATGTGACAGCTCACGGCATCAAAGTGCAGCAACACGCACGTCATTCAGCTCTGTTCATTAGTTCCATTTAACCCTTAGGCGTCTGAGCCTATTTTATTTATTTTATTTAATACTTTTGATTTTGCCTTTATATACCGCATAAAAAAAATGTTTCCCATATCCATGTTTGGTATCTTTTTTTCTCAGCACAACTTCACTATATGATGAGATAATTATTTTTTCACTTTAACCTACTTCATTAACGTATTGGGCCCAAAAATACACAAAACTCATAAAATTCGAATTCAAAAATGATATTATTTATATCAATAAAAAACACATGAATGAAAATGACGAAGATTCAAAGATATACAACGTCTGCCCCATCTCATATTTCATACCTTTATGCATACATGTTTACAACCTAATCAATCACCAAAATAACCCATTGATATATCCTTATAAGGGTAAAGTGGTAACATTATGATGATTGTTATGAGCCTATTATTACTTTATACTTGGATCAACTAAAATCTGTTTCAGTTTCAGTTGACTTTATATTGACAACATTTCATGAAATAAATGTTACCATTATTGTTTGTGAATCTAATCAGATGCGTCTGTTTTGGAAATGCTCCACACACATTTTCAAAGGTTAATGTTTGCTTGTTTGCAATACCTCATAACAATGGGTGAAAACCTACTTTTCCCGATACTTGAAATGCATGATCACAGTCAGTGCTGTGCTGTGGTGCGTTTCTGACTGAAGTGTCCGGAAATGTAGGTTTTCCCCCAGTGTAACGTGAGCTGGGTTCTGCTCCTTATGTTAACGCTACCGACGTTACTGTTCAGGCTGTCGACATATAGTGGGGTGCATGTGTGTTAGCGTGCTGTGTTTGCAGCAACCCCTGTGGTTTCCTGTGAGCAATACCTGCTAACTGAAATCTCCTAATTGTCTGTATCAGCAAGAGGAGGATGGTGAGCAGGAGAGACAGGCACAAAGGAGACACACACATACACACAGCAAACCATATCTGAAGCTTTTCACAGGCACAAAAAATATGACAAAAACTTACACGAAGCAAGGAAACTGGATAGGGCAGTTGCTGAATTTATATGCATGGATCAGGTTGGATTCCAGCAAGTGCTTAAACAGTGTAACCCTAGATACCATCTACCGAGAAGTAATGTCATGTACACATACATCCCCCAAATTTAACCTGAAACTACGGAATTAATAACCCAGCGTATCAGAGAAAAACCATTCATGTCCACAGAGACCTTCATGTCTATTACTAGGCGATGCACTATAATGGGAGATGCACTCATGGTGTTGAGGGTGTTGTGGTGTGAATACAGAACACACAGCTGACAGTTTAAAAGAGAAGATTGAAGAGGAATGGGATCTAGACATTTCAAGACTTCAAAGATGCACATGGGTCCCGTATTTTGGCCACAATCGGCTCCTTACACCCACCAAAGCCATCAGGATTGACAGAACATCTGCAGTACTGTCAAGGCTTTGCAAAAAACAGATCTGCCTTCACCAGACCACCAAAGCTTTCAACTAAACAGGCCTCACACTCCCAGAACATAAACTCGCGTATGATGAACACACTTGTTGGAATTCTTCATACGATACAGTGGAAAGATTCCTGGAGCGGCAGCAAACTGTGTGTGCAGTTCTGGCAGAGAACGTTCTTGGACCCCTGAGTCCTTTTACTGATGCAGTCAGTGGTGAGAAACACACAACCCTCTCCTCTGTGCTGCTGCAAAGATGTGGGAGATACTCACATGTCTCAGTGTAGGGTTTGATCAAAGACCATGTTAACCAACCAAACGATGACAGGGGGTTACAGCTTCTTTTGAACACTGATACTAACCATGAATCTGGGTTTGAAGACAGCTTTGTTTCACTGTAGGAAATGTCAAAGTCTTCTGGACAAAGCAAGGGATGCGGCTATTGCTGCTGATAATGGGAATGGAACCCATGTGCCAAGATCAGCAAAGAGCCTCAAACCAAGACAGACCACCACAAACGTCAACGGCTGATTTTAAACAGCTTTTATTTTACATGTAAGGAGATTCAGCACCTCAACCATTGCTTTCCCAAAGTAATACACTGAACTGAGAGTTTCTGGTTTACAGCTAAATTGTAGAACTCAGCGCTGAGGAAGATCTGCTCTCCTAGTGAAGTTCTTTGCTTCAAGCCTCTGAGCCAGAAATGATCTGTGTATTGCTATATTAAGTTGTGCTTCTGAGCCAGAATTGAACACTTCAGGGATTAATAACCCATTGACTGAGAGCTAAGAGAGAAGCTCAAAGAAGTGTAATGGAGGTGCTCTTTGGTGGGGAACATAAAATGTTGAAAAAGAAAAAAAGATCTAATTCGATAAAACGTTAAAAAGCCTTTAAGCAGATAGCTATATCACGATTGAACAAAGACAATGTATGTGCATGTTGACATACAGATGTCCTATTATTGTACACGACAAGGGTCGTCCACACCAAGACCTATAATGTTCTCATCCACACTGATGAACAATGTCGTTCTGTAAACAGCAGCTCCAGCTGTGTCTGAGCCCCAAAATGAATCCTGATTCCATGTTGTAGGATATAAACTGTGTGCAGATGCAAACTTTAAATCAACATGTATTTCTTACCTTTTACCCACAAAGTTCACACCATAGAAAAGCAAAACAGGAGGATATTAATCCACATTTCCTAAACATGTCACGACCAAACATTTCAACAAAAAAGTTGTTAGTTATCTATGTTGGTTCCCAAAAATTATCCACAAAGTACAATCCTATATTATATCTGATAACAGAGCCTCCGGTCTGTCTTCACTGTCACCGACTACATTTAATAGACTTGTTAATTTAATTGCCATCTGTTTTCCTTCTTCATATTCTTCTTAAGATAAATAAAATCTAAATCACGTGGTATACAGTGCTAACTTGATACATCTGCAGACATCCCTGTAGATTAAGATGTGTTTCCACTCTGAAAGTGATCCCAACGACATCGCTCTCCTCTCTCATTATATGTGGTGTGGATGCCACACAGATGAGTTAGAATGGTTTTAACCCATGCAGTTGTAATTATCACTATAGTTACAGTGCTTGGTGCGGACAACCCTTTAATGATATTCAATGATAGCATATACAAGGTGATTGCAAACACTTGACCAGGAAGCCAAGAAACTCACAGGTGCATGCAACTTTTTTTGTGCATGTAAACAGGGTTTTCCCTACTGTTATAAGACTTAGAAGCACCAAATAAGTGTAAAGTCAATGTAGAAACAATCAAAACTATGTAAATGACTGAGATCTAATAGTTGGAGTTGGTCCCCAGATTTTAAGCTTTTTGATTCTGTTCCAGTTTTTCCAAATGTTTGGAACAGAATCTTTGGTTACACAGACGTAGTAATTATGGTAATAAGAGGAGTCCCAAACCCTCCAGCTTCCACAAACTTAAGGAAAATACTGTAATGGTCCAAAAATATGTGAAAATGAATGCACAGTTTTTAGTCAAATAACGTTTTTTTGAGGACGAGGACCCCCAGATTCCACAATGACAGCTCAAAAGAAATCCCCGCTCACCGATATGCTCTTGTTCCTTTCTAGAAACCTTAAATTGGCAAAGAACGTCCCAAACTGTTTGTTTTTGTGTAAATCACTACGATCCATGCCGTTTCTTTTGTACGTACTTGTTGTGAAGTGCATTTTTTATTTAAAGGCTACGTTCCAGGGATGGATTTCACACTAGGAACCGGGTCGGTGGTCTTCTAGTTCTAATCAGCATGTTTACCTGAATGCTACGTACCACTGTTTTTGTAACATTAATACTTCTTGTTATTACCCGAGAGAGAGAGAGAGTGTAGCGAAACAACATGCAGCTGATGGTCCAGCCAATTGGGAACTGTAGGGATTTACTGCTCAGGGCATTTATGTCCATGTGGCGTGTGCCCTGACCACTTGACTATCAGGTTGCATTGTGTTTTTTAACAGTAATGCATTTATCACAGGATGGCTCCATCCCGCTCTTGTTATTGCAACAGAATAAAAGAGTTTATACAGTTTCTTTGGCACATTAATTTTATTTATTTTGTTTTTGCTGTGCTATTAAGATCGAGATTCATAGATTTTCAGTGCAGTCTTAAAATGTAACAACGCGGCATGAATCAGCTCATAGAATTTGACTTTGAACTCACGGGTCATGGCGAGGATTTGGTCATGGTGATTTAATGATGGTGAGGAAAGACAGCCTGTATGTAACTGTTGTGAATGTCAACCTTTAGGAGGATCTCTTGCCATTGTAATATTTCTAATTATGATTTCATTATTGTATAATCACAAAAAAATAAAAACTGCTGCGTTTATGATCTGTTTATATCTGCAGAGGGAGTGGGTTGCTTTTCATGGAGTCTGCCGTGTTGCACCACCATGTTACCACAGCAGCTCCGAACAGAATTCATCTTTCTCTTCATCCTTCTCTTTTTCTGTTTTATAGTGGGTGGAATTCATTCAGTGTTTATGTATATAGGGACCAGTACGTAGAAGAAAAAAAGTATTTATAGGCTAAGCTCATTTACAATGCCTGTCCATAGCTGGGCTTTTAAAATACATAAAACTCAACATACATGTACATATATGTACTTACAGGACTATACAAAATACAAACACAACAGTTCACAATACACAGACAAACTAAATTACAACAAAATGCAATAAAACAAGGATCAGTAAGTTATTCATGACAACATGACTGGTCCCTCTTTAAAAACTGTTTCAGATTTAGTTTAAAATGATTCCAGTTTGTTTTCTGAAGACAAAGAGTTCCACATGTTGATTCCACAAACAGAAAAAGCAGTTTGTCCAAATGAGGATTTACGTCATCACGCGTTAAGGTCCACTTCATTCACCTAATATGTTTGAGTGTTGACCAGTGTTATTATGCCCTTAACTAATACTGTGAGGGAATTGTAAAATATTGCACGGGAGGGTTAGGGTTAGGGTTATGTTATGTCATGCTTAAGAAGCGATAAATCCTCACCATGAAAAAAGTATTCCATGACCCTTAAGGGGATTTGTACTTGTCAGCTATTGTTAACACATGTCAAGATGAACATATGACAGGAATATAAAAAAAATGAATCTGAATTATTTATGTTTTTGTCGTTTACCAGATTTTGGGAAAACTCCGAGTATGTGTTTGCATGTGTTTCAGTCACATAGAGAAAGAGGCCTCAAGTTAAACCCAAACACCAGGCGTGTAATGCATTAGAAATGTTGTCAGAGGTTCAGCTAATGATTAGCAAAAACACTTCTCTCCTCCTCTGAAGTTTGTCTTGGATTTGATGTGAGGATTTAACTACAAAAGACCAACAGACAGACCAGTTAAAAGAGCCGTCCTCAGCCCAAATAAGCCGCTTTCAAACGACTCCAGATTTATTACATTTTTAAAATAAACTGAACTGAAACTCAAGGCTTCAGATTGTGTTATTGGAAATGATAGAGGTCAAGAAAAGAAATAGAGGAATAGCGGGAAGACTTAGAGAGGGATTAAAAGAAATAAACAGTGGCTCGCTGTGTTTTATAAGAAACAACCAGCCAGCGAATCAGTCACCCTGAAATGATGGCCTTCATTATCTTGCCAACTACTGAAAAAACTTTCTTTTTTCCAGCGACATTGCAGTCAGACATGAAGTTGTTTTCAGTGTTTGAAACCATTTGCAGTATAAACACTTCCAAATGGTTTACATTTCCTTTACAGCTGGAGGGTATTTTTGTGTCAGAGCTGCAGCCAAGACTGGTGACCATCAGGTAGCAATAACAGCAAAGCCCATGCAAAGAACCATGATGATTTGAACAAATTTCATGAATGGCAGAGTCAATAACAAGACATTCTCTCCTATTTTGTAGCTGTCTTTGAAGGGAAGGTGAACGCACTCAGGATAGTTAGGAATAGGGATGTCACAATCTGATAGTCGCTACCAATAAAGTCATTGATTACAAAATTATCGCAAGCAAAAAAGTAACTCAAGTAAGAAATCGCCACCATCAAAGAGCAAAACAAACAGAACCCCCCCCCTGCCGTGACCCTTAGGGGCTCTGTGGATGAGTGGTCCCTGGAAACTGCAACAACTTCACTGAAATGATCACATCCTACAAAGATGTTAGTCACGACCAAGCAGTAACCTCCAGGGCTGAAAGATGAAGCCAACACTGAAGTGCCAACAGCTTCAGTTCCTTGAATGGCCATCTGAGGCTGAGTCTCAACCCCCATGTTAAAACGGCCAACTTTACAGCAGAAATAAACATGTTTACAGCCTGCTACAAAAAAACGTTTGGTCTCTGCAGCTAATTTCCCCGTTCATCACAACTGTGCAGTTATGCAGACTAACTCACCATTTGAAATTTGTCTGTGTCTTTGCTTTGATTGACAGCTAGTTCTTCCCCAGCTCCACCCTTTTATCCAAATATGGGCACATATATTTCAAAAGAACCAAGAGGCGATGACCAAAATGCCAAACTCGAGGCTTCACAACGGCAGACCACAAACCAAAGGGCGACGTAAAAGAAGCTTTGTCCACTTTTGACATGCAGTCTACGGTCGCGGCGTAATTAAAATGCAGCCTTCACCTGTGCAAACCAGCGAAGCGTTTGGGTCACGTGTGGGTTTATCATTTCTGTACAAAAATGCTTTGTAGAATAAAAGAAAAACAAGCGGGAGTCCAGCGATGAAAAAAAACTTTCCAAACTGCATCAACATGACTTTTCAGCTCTTGATCCATTTTCCTGAGGATCCCTGTGAGTCAGGCGAACTCCGTGTAACACTTCCACTGGAGTCAGTTTAGCTCGTCCCTTATCACTGACTGCGGCTCTCAGTGGCCCAACTGGACATGTGATACCTCAAAAGGTCGACTCCGTGGCGATGCCAAGTCTTTGATCTGACAGCCAAGACAGCTGTGATACGTGCTTATCAGTTGAAACAAGGTTCCTCACTCTTCTTCTGTCTACCCATCCTGCTCATTTTCGGAGTTTCATCCCGTGCTGGCACCTTCTTCCGCTTCTCTTTCTTGTCTTCTCTGTTACCTTCCTCTTCCCTCCCTTCTTCCTTAACCTTCCTGTGCCCTTTCTCACTCCGTCACCTCTTCCCTCCGTACTCTCTTATCTTTCCTGGCTCTCTTGAACCCACACGTCTTTTTCCTCTCCTCTCCTACCCTGTGCTTGTAGACCTCCTTATCTCCCTGCGGACCCAGCAGTTACACACTGGTTTGCACATACACACACACTGGGATTACATTTGATTATCTGTTCGACCACAGAGTTAGACCATGAGCAGATGGAGGGTCTTGGCCATTCTGTAATTGCTTCCTTCCTTTTCTTCCTGGCCACATTTTTATAAACCACACATAATAATAACATGGAACACTGAGCAAGTGTTGGATCTCCTCCTCCATTATTTCTATTACATTTATTTTTGCTGCTGTTTAAAGTGGTAAAGCAACAAAACTATATTTATGATAATCAGTAGAAAATGTGCCGTGTACTTTCCTCTTGACTTCTCATATATTTTTATTAGTTACAACCTTCTTCTACAACCTTATTTCTGTAGTTGTATGTCTCTATGTTGTTTCCATGTTTTTTCTTGGCAGAAAATGTGTTTGCAAATGAAATTGATTGAAACTACTAAAAGCTACTTGCACATTTATTTAACAATTTAAAGAGAGCACTTGCTCATAGAGAGTTCAACAATTATTTAGTCAACAGTTAACTGCCTACTTCTGTTTTAAGTTAAGAAATTCACTATGCTGGGAGAGAGGAGTGTAATACTGCATCAGGGCAAATTTAGGTAAAAAAAAAACACAAAAAAGTCAAGGCAGGGAGGTAATATTCCAAGAAAAAAAAATTGAGGCTTAAAATCCGATCAGAAGTCGTCCTGTGCAGTGTTACTAAATTACAAGCTGATTTCCGTCGTCATCCAATGATAACCTAACACGCTCCCTTGTTAGCCAATCATTTGTGACTTGTCAAACCTGTGTTCCTTCACTTCACTGTCATTTCTGTTTCGTGGCTCTTTTTTAATCCTCCTCCACTGCCTCAGTTGGTCTGGCCCCGGTTTGACTCTTGGGAAGGGATCACAATCACTCTATTCCTTTTGTTCGTGATAATTAAAATACGTATACTGCAAACTTTGTCATTTTCTCTTCATTCCAATTTAAGGGGTTGTGGGTGAGCTAATGCTAAACGCTAACTTACTGACTGGGTAAAACAGTAAACTTCATCAAGCATTGCATAACAAAGTCATTTTATGGTCTTGTTAATGTAAGCTATTAACCACAAATAAAGAGTAAATGCATTTTTATTAAATAAGCAAATGCTCTGAAGGTCTGACTTGGCAGGCGAGCGAGCTAAAAATGTAAAGATGGATCATCGGATCAGAGGTTCCAAATAAAATGAATAACACCAGAATGACTCTGGGAAAAAAAGTATTGACTCTTTAGAGAGAAGTTCAGTGTAAGTCTATGGGAGTCAGGGCTTTTTGGAGACAGCATCCAGTCAGCGGTATTACACTTTAAGATACTTGGATTGGATTCATTTTGGATCCGAAATCCTTGCCCCTTGGTTTGGACGTCTCTTGTACTTCACCACTTAGCAGACTATAGCTAATTTCCCTAAAACTGCATCAAAAAATATGCTCTTAAGATGATCCTACATTGTTGTCCTGTATCGCACTAGCTGTAATGACAGGACTAATACAAGCAGAAGAATGGATCTGTCACCACTGAAATGTGCCTCTTATACTTCATACTTCTACAAAGTACAATATCTGCGTCTTATTTATGAGTCCCTTGTGTGGAAAACACCCCAAAGACTTTCGGGTGTTTTGGCTGTAAGTTACACACCAGAAGCAGCCGAGTGAGGAAATAATGCTTTATCCTGAGAAGACAGCTCACAGCGGTTACAGTACAAAATGTTCTCTGTATTTTCACTCTCTGTACTCTGAAGACTCATCTAACAGGAGGGTCTGACTTCCACTGACATTAAAATGGGATCCTAAATGGCTTTAACTGCTGCTTCCTTTTCAATGTTTCTCTTTCTGTTCTTCTTTCTCTTCTGTTCTGTCATAGTATATTTGGGTTAATGGCCTGTGTTATACGCTGCTACTATTCATACATTTTTTAAGGGAAAAAAAAATAACCAAACTGTATAAAATGTTCCAAAATGTAGTGTAATAACCTAAAAAAAAAAAAGAGCTGATAGCATTCTTTCTTGCCACAGTCATAATTATCTACAGGCTTCAGGCTTTAGGACACATTAATTGTTTTGCGATTCAGAGCATTTTGCTATTGTGCTATATTTTCAGACTGATATGAGCAGTAATTGGCTACATTACACTGTTTTACAAAGCCTTAAATGTGATCCCTCATTTCATAACAGAACTCTTGAGAAAAGATTTTCACATCACAGTTCAATTAGTAGAAAAACAATGCAAACAAAAAAATGCTTGTCCTTTGTATATACTGTTTGAGATATGTTTAAAATTAAACACAAAAGGAGATTATGTCTAATTTGCCTTAATGTAAAAGTAGAAAATCATTGTTTTAATTGATTGATTAAATGATTTACAATTGATACAGTGGTTTCATTGCAGATCTTATATGCACTATTGTGGTCTGTAATAGCAGCAATTTTTACTACTTCTTCATGTATGGTGGCTCCGTCTAAGCCCTTCATTTAATTCTATTATAAGAGTAATTTTTACTGATTCACTTCATGTGGATCAAGTGGCCATAGATTTTTGCTTAGGAAGGTTCCTAACTGAGTGAAATTAGGTATCTAAATGGCAATCACGATAACAGCCGATCGAGTTCTCTAAATGATAATGAAAGGTGCTTCAGTGTTTCCTTTTGTATCTCCTTTAGCATAGGACACATTAGACAATCCTTTACAAAAGGAAAAGAGATAAGGAGATTGCCGTCCCACAGTTCCTTGCAGCAGCAACACCTAAAGCAATTCAAACATCCAACCGCACTTGAAAACAAACCAGCACCATGACCAAGAAATATGAAGATCAACACGAACCGCTGTGGACACAGATCATCATGTAAGTTTCGATCTTCTATCTTAGACCATAACTTCCTTATATGTTTTGAATTTTCAACAATATGCTGAACTCATACTGTATGTGTCTTTCAAGAAAAGAGGATATGAGACATTTATAGCCAGATGCTGTTTTTAATTGAAAACACTGAAACGTCTGAATGATGATATGTACTGTAGTAGATTCATAGGCCTAACACTTTAGGCCTATCTTGTATTAATGCATGTAATTATGATCATACAGCTGTACTAATAGGGATTCATGCGGATAAATATAAGTAGACAGGAGGGTGTGTGTGAGCAATCATTCTCAATTTGATAACCATTTGGTTTCACTTTTGTGACTGGTGGCGTGTATTCCTCTTTTATTCCAACCTTAGTAATGACGTGGGGTCAT
>JAPQRN010000008.1:25639839-25656400 GCA_037367275.1 Coranthus polyacanthus | reverse complement strand
TATGAACAGGTGATTCTATTCATGATCTGGTATAAAAGCAGTGTCCAGGAAAGTCCTTTAGGAGCAAAGATGGCAAATTTGCGGGCACAGAAGAAGAAGAGCTTCTCCGGACTATTTAGAGGGATTCAAAGAACATTTGGTGCATGAACAAATGACACACACATAACACACACACACACACACACACACACACACACACACACACACCTGGCCTTTGTTAGGGATGTTTAACAGGTATTATTGCCGAGTAATGATATGTGCACATCTGGCAAAGTACTTTAAAGCAATGTCCCATGACTGCTGTTATCAACAGCTCCGCACACCTGGCCTGAGAATATCATTACATCACATTCCCCATCAGCCATCTGCATTAGCATAGCATAATGTATCATAATGTATTTTGCATTTGTCAGTAGCAGAATTTATGTTTTCAGATGAGCTCGTTTTGCTACAATTATGTGCATTTAATTTTACAAAATGCTACTTCATGAGCCAAAATAGACTGAAACTAAAGCTGATTGGGACTTTTATTACTAACTTTTCTAACTTTACTCCTTTTATGTTCAGGTCAAATTGGACTTTTTTCAAGTTGAGAAGTGTTTTTTTTTTTTTTTTTTGGATCAAAACAAAGCTTTCATTACATCCTCAACAATGGTCTACAGAGTAAAACAAAACACATTTTTTAACCTCACCCGGTCTCTCTTTCTGTCTGAATATATATTCAGATCACACATCACAAATTCGCCTCAATGAGCTTCAAAATCTGTAAAATATACAATAATCTCTGCCTGTAACATTAATCCAATCCTGACCTCGGTTTAGTAACTTCAATTCAGTGTTAATTCCTTTTTCATATAAGTTGCTGCTCTAGCTGTACACACGCAGAAACAAGTGATGATGGACACATGCATCTAAATCCTGGGAGTATGTTTTAAAGGTCTGCAGTCTCCGATTGTCTTGTTTTTAAATATTACATTTTTTGTCCAAGAAAAGTTACATCTGTGGGTCAAATCTGACGAAAAAATGGGTTGTTAGTGCAGAGGAATATGTAGTAAATTAATAACAAAAACTAAAACAAAACAAAAATAATACTAAAATCCTATAATAGAATCTAAGTTATATAATATACTAAGATATACTAATTAGTGTGTTTATACATTACACAAAGTTGGCATTACTGTCTTAAGATTTAGCTGAAATGAACCGGTTGCCTGCGTCTCTCTCTGCAGTCGTCAACGTGAGTAACTTAAAATGATATATTGGATGATGATGAAGAAAGAATGAATTAAATGGACTTTTCTCCTTTTTTTCGTAGGACAGTATATGACCCATTGCACAAGAGATAAGAACGACTGCTCATGAAAACACAAACAAGTAATTTTATGAATTATTTTGATGATCATTTTACCTCTCGTGGTCTATATATATATATATGTATGTGCCTGTTCTTTTTAACATAAGCTTGTAAACTAAAAATGATTTGCACGTTATAACTTAAATGCGGTCTAAGGTACATAAAATATCACAGTAATTATACACACCGTGAAGTCGTAAGTTACTTAGCAGATTAAACATTGGGCTGGATGATGAATTAGTATTTTTTTTTGGAGCTTGTTAATGAATTCAAACAGGGGTCAAAACCCTTTTCATGCACAATAGGAGGGTGAAATTAATTATTCAAATAAAGTTACATGTGAATCTTTTTTGTTTTTTTTAATCCCCCCTCTTTAATTTTCACCGTTGCCTAGCGAAGCACAGCAGACAAAAGCTCTGAAAACAGTTCATGCCAAGACTTCAGGTAATTAAGGGATTTCTGTCCAAGAATATTTCCATTCGAACCTTCACGAGCTGAGCTAATGCTGAGACGCTGTCTGTTTAACAACAACGCGGAGATGTCTTTGGGTTAATTATGTGCCAAGATGTAAGTTGTTGCTTCCAAAATATCCAGTCAATTCATCTCTTGGCATCAGTGCTCGGCTTATTTTTTCTTTGTTAATACAGTCACTTTTAATACCTGTGAGACTCATTTGGCAGGCGTGTACCATAACTTCATTTACATAAACATCTCACTAAATAAATCAGAATCCACAATTGGGGAGCTTGTATAACTTAGGTGTAAATGAAAACTTTGGTCGTGCAGGGAAGTCTGAGTGTGTCTGGGTCTTTGGAGCATTTCTGTGCACCAACACAATAAGCTAATGTTCGGAATAAACCCAGGCTCGCCACTCACCCACTCAACAGTCTGTCAAGTGGCCACTTACATAGTGTGCTCAGAAGTGGCCACTCATCTGCTTTAGCTTTTGGTCGAAATTAGAAATTAACACGGTGACCACTCCGGTTTGCAAATGTGTTTCAAAGGGCCATAAAAACACACAGCGCTGTCATTAAATGCGCTGCAGTAATATAATGTGGGGTGGTTGCTAGGATACAGTGTTGAGGTGTGTGGGACTGAGTGACACCGGATGCAGGTTCTAGCAGAAAACTTAGCTCACTGACATCCACTCCACCAACTTACTTCTGATTCTTGAACTGGTTCTGTTCTGAAGTCCGTTCAGTTTGTGTATTTTTTATTCCTATGTTTGAGTGAAACCAACTCGTTGACTAGTTTGGTGTCAGATTACTGGAGATTCAGCCCAGATTCACCCACTACAGTCAGAGGAGAAATCTTGTTGAACTTTGAGTCCAGTGTGTTCGACCAAAACTATCCGATAGTGGGATCTACATGTCGAGTGTTAAACCTGCTCAACTGCCCCATTAACTTCAAACATGTTTGATATTTAGGAATTCAAATCTGCATGATCGCGTCAGTACTTTCCAAAGAGTACAACAACAGCCAATGAGGAAGGCATAGACATTGTTGTCAAGCAACAGTAAACATCCTACATAGTTTTTTAAGCCAACGGGGCTAATGTTTGCTAACATACTACTTATGACAGATATTAAATAATAAAGGGTGTGTAATATTTCGCGGTATCTAGTGGTGAAGCCGAGCATCGCAGCCAACTGGATACCCCTCACCTCACCCTCCTCTACGGTGGCTGCTAAAAATGTGAACGGCCCTCATAAGAGTCAGTGTTTGGTTTGTCAATTCCCTGCTTTTTGTTGAAGTGGATATTAACTCTCAAACATAGTAGGTGATCGTAATGTACCTCAATGGATGCCACCCAATATAAAACGGAAAAAAGAAGCCGAACCAGCACTCTGTAGATATAAACGGCTCATTCTAAGGAAACGAAAACTCAATGATTCTTACGTTCAGGTGATTATACACTAATGAAAGGATATTTCGAATGTTCCATTACATTTCGGATCCTTCTAAATGTTACGCTGAACCTTTAACCACCTCGCCTCAACCATTTTTTCATCCAGGCACATTTCGCCTGCTTTCGGTCTGCTTTAGTTTTTTGTCATATGCATATCTCTTTACCTGCTGTCCCACAAGATTATCTTAATAATATCCTGTAGCGTGTATGTGATGTGTGATTGTAATGTTTGCATGTTTGAGATTAGAGAGAAGAACGTCTGTGAAGATTCTCCTTATGTGTGTGATGCACATTTGAAAAGTCCTGCAGTCTAAATCCAGCTTTTCACTTTACTGTGCTATACTTTGCAGCTTTTTCTTGAAGCTCAGGCTCAGGCTACATCGCCACTGGACACTGGGTTTTTCTGGCAGACCGGCTGCTTTCTTGTTTTTTTTCCCAACATCCTCTCTTTCCAACCTGCTGGTGATGTCACTGTTAACACTTCAGGTCGAGTCAAAACCTACTGTTTTTTGGGTTACATTTGGAAACCAGCTTTCCAAACCAATTTATTTTTGATCAAATTGCCCTGAGAGGTTTAAAATGAGGTGCTCGTACTTCAACGGCACCCATCCAGTTTATTGGTGTCTTGTCAAGTGTCGGGTTTTTCTTTCTTTTCATTTTATTTGTATTCAAATGTGCAGCACCTTGTTACGGCGCAACATGCACCAGAGCATATTATTTTGTGACCTGAATTAAGTTTTAAGATACTAATTCTAAAAGTTTTGTAAAAGCTTAAGTTTGAAGGCTATGAAAATGACTGACTTGTTGAATGAGAATGTTCAATCTCCCAGTGCAATGGCATTGAGATTCTTAGACATGAATTAGGCTTCAGGTCAGAGTTGTTTACTTTTTGGCTTGTTTCTTTAGAGAATCTCTTCAAAGGCACAATCAATAAACCTGTATGTTTAGAAAAGTGCTTGTTTGCCTTTTTCAGATGCATAACTAGTTTGGAAAGGCGGCTGAAAAGACACAAGCACACAAATGGAATTCTAATTTCTTCCCAATATTAAAAAGCACAATATTTCTTCTCTTATTGAGGGACTATGTGAATACATATGTCACGGTCATATGTAGATTATGTTTTTAACGATCATCAGTCTATGTCTGCATATTCCCAAAATTGCATTGCTTTGCATTTATTTATGAATATCTGACTGCATTTTGCGAACATATGTGTCTGAAGTACGCTGCTTCTCTTAGGTTAAGCACCACTCAGATATCAGCGCTGTTGTGTGTGTCCTTGTGTGTCTGTCTGTGTGTGTGTGTGTGTGTTCACATGGCCCAGTTACCTTGACTTCACTGCAGATCATCCCACCTTGTCACGGGAAAACACTTAAATAAATAAATGTAAACACATTAATGTCACAACTGTCGGCCCTTCTGAAGCTTCCAGTCATTTGGAAACAAACCTACATGTGTGTTAAAGAGCGAAGCAACTGACGCAGTTATCTCAAATGCACAGCATTTTAATTTCTGCTTCTGGGAGTCTCAGTCAAATTAATAATAAAAAAGATGTAGTGATAGATGGTGTTGTGAAGAAGCATGGGATCATGGGAGTTGTTGTTTTCGTCTCGATTATTAATGATGTGACTCAGGGACATATGAGGTAATATATTAAAGTTTTCTTCACGTTACGTATAGTGATCATTCACCTTATGTCATTTCATTTTAATTACAGGGCTGCAAGTGATGTTGTAACAATACATAATAAGAAAATAATGGATTTCTCTGAATTTGAACATTGTTGGAAACAAATGTAATGTAAGTACACCAGTCAACAAAATAATATAGGCCTACTTCAAGAATGCCTTGATTTGGTACAAACGTTCACTTGGACTCAAGGATGAACTGATTAGAATTTGGTGGCCAAAGGGTCAAAGGTCAAGGTCACTGTGACCACACAGAGCAGTTTTTTGGGCATAACCAAAAATTCGTACACGAATTTAGACAAATTTCACGTGTGTGTAATAGGATAAAATAATGATGGGGTGACATTTTATATCCAAAAGGTCAAAGGTCACTTGGACTCAGAATGAAACAGTTTGATTTTCCTGGTGAAAGGTCAAGGTCACTGTGACCTAACAAAACACATTCTTGTCCATAACTCAATAATGTATATGTTCATTTGGTACAAAATTTCACACAAATGTGTAAAAGGATGAAATGATGAAGTGGTGACATTTTGTATTCTGAAGGTCGAAAGTTTGTTTCTCACTGGAGATGATTCACTGGAATGATACATGTCAATACAGTGAGAAATCCACAGTAATTTCACCATAAAATACACTCAGTACCTGTTATTAAATTACATATTCAACATGTCCACTCCATTTATTATATGAGTCCGGACAGACATGGATATAAACTACAACCTGACTGGTTTGTGCAGGCATACAGCTACAAGCCAGTAATTATAGATATTTTAACAATGAAACATATTGACGTACAAGGGGCGACGACCGTAGCTTGAAAGTGAAGCCAGTGTGGAAATATCTTAAAGTGTAATACCATTGACGGCCACTAGATGCTGTCTGCAGGTGTCATTCTGGGATCATTCACTTTATTTGGATCCTTTAATAAGTGTTCTGGTCCATCTTTAAATCAGTGTTAATAATCATCTATTAATAGGATTTTAGAAGGCTTCCATGTCTGATGTCAATGTTTGATGAAGTTTTTGATGAACCATTTTACCATCATATCAGTAAGCTAGAGTTTAAAACCATCTCACCTATCGCTCCTCACGCTCCCTTAGCTCCACCCATATGTGCAAATATGGTCGCATCTGGCTCCAAAAATAAACAATGGTTGACATCACGGTGGCTCTGTCCACTTCTTCTACACAGTCTGTGAATACATATTGTAACTTTAAACAATAAAGCATTTGTATAAGAGATAATAATAAAATGAATAATAAATAAAGAATAGATTGGTTTACATATCTATCTACTCTAAAACATGACCTCACCCAGCCTTGGGGAAAGTCACAGAAGCTCAATGTTGTTTATCATCCAAACACCTATTTGGCTTTCAGAAAGGTACTATGTCACTTGCACTGGTTTTTGTAAGAATATAGGATGGGAAATTATTAGTTTGGAGCAAAAGTTTTCAAATACTCCATACCCTTCTGACATACAGCAATATCCTGGTAAATTGAGGGCACCTTTTCTCTAACCTGGTGATCTTTACAGCAGGGACTGTCATTCCGCTGTCCTTGCTGCAGAAAAAAAGGTCTGAAAACGAAGACAGACGGATGGTGAAGGAGGTAGACTGATGTATTGGGACTCTCCAGTGCACCCAGGGGGACCATTAGGTGCACATCAGCCTTACAGAGTGCCGCATCACCTTCTAATAGGCTGTTTTCACACTCACATTATGTAATAATAGGTGGACTTGTAGCAGGACATCAGCAATATTTTTCTAGAAATGACTTGCAGCAATTCTGTTCTGTCTTCCAAGACTACAGCAACTGGCCTTTAAGCAAGACACTCAGAACAGAGGTAAATTAGAGTTGACTTACAGCTAGAATCCTTCTGTACAATCTGTTGTCACATTTGCAAAACTCTGAGCGCAATTAGCCATCTGTTGCGGACCATACCATTAACACAAGTTGTGCTGCTTTTACAGGATTTGCAGTCAAATAACATTCATTACGTTTACCCAAATGATCAAAAGTTTGCACAAATCACGGCAGGAATGAAAACGAAATGTTCGAAACCTTAAATATAGTATAAAGACACCGCAACAAAAGCAGCTCAAAAGCTACAGTGAAACAGCTGAGAAGCGTTTTGAACGAACAGATCACTGAAACACTGCAAAATAGGTGATTTAAGTTCAATCATAGCTGAATCCAATCTCAATTACAGACAGAGCCAGGTGTTGTTCTTTCAGTTACATGGACTGTTTTGTATTGATTTTGTTCAACGTGGATACAGAACAACACAGAGGAAAAAAGAGAGGGAAACATAATATCTAGAGGAGCAGCTGGATGACAATGTGTGGGCAAATGTTGAACCTCGTCAAGATTAAAAAAGGACGGTGGATTTTTGTGCGGCTTTTTTTCCCCCCCTTATGTGCTTGTATTTTATTTTTACATATTTGGAGCCAAAAGCCATTTGGTATGTTATGTAATTATTTTTTTTTCTCGGTCGTTGGCAGTGATTTCACGTTGCTAATAATAAAGGTTTTACTGCAGCAAATCTGTCACTTATGTTTTTCTGCTCTACATTTTAAGAAAAATGATGACTCATTCTACACCCCAAACAAAGAAAAATAGAGTCGTAAAGGTGGGCCTAACCCACATCTACAGACGACACGAAGGTGCAGGATTTCTGTTACCAGTGGATTTTATTTTGAGCTCATGGTGGGGGTAAAACAGTCAAAAAAACCCCAAAATAATACAGGTGCAGATTAAAATGATTTACAAAAACCAAACAAAAAGTGACAAACTAATAATTAAATATGAAAAAAAAAGAAAACAGGAACAAACAAAACGGTTCCAGCTAGGCCCAATGGCTATTAGGGCTCTAGACAAAGGGATTCTTACTTCCCCTCCACCGACCCTCCTCTCTCTTTACTCCACAACCAAAAAAGACCCAGGTAGACTGCGCCGCTTCCTGTTTTGCCAGTCTGAGCTGCTACAGATGAGTGCATGGGTAATGGCTAAGCACACGAGTTACTGAAAATTAGAATGAAATGGTTCAAATAGAAAAATACTGCTGGTGTATGCCTTATTGTGTGAAAGGGTGGTTAATTCTTAACAACATTCATAACTGTGGATATAAATCATAGAAAAATAAATCCCTCTCTTGTTAGCAGCCTCTGAGGCCTAGACTCGCACCACTCAAAATGACCTGTTTACAGTAAAATGAAACTTTAAAACATATCAGCAGGTATCAGTGAAACATGAGAAGTAATTGAGGATCATGTTGAGGATCATAACATTATGCTTTGTGATAATGTATCGATTCTTGAAAACACTGTATTGATTTGGTCTTTTTAATAGTAACATTTTAAGCAAATGTTAATTCTTTTGCTCAGACTGCTCAAAAATAGTGCTGATGGCAGATGATAAGTGCAAATCCAGATCCCAGATTAGATTAACTTTATTCGTCCCCTGCAAAATAAAATAAAATAAAAATAAATGAGTGGTATGCTCTTTATGTGTCCAACAATTTGATTGGAAAATTCACAACATATCATTTTGCTTACAGTACTACAATAAATCCACAACATATTGAATCAATACATATTGTATTGTGAGATCGTCACCAATGCACAGTCCATGTATAAAGATGGACGATGTGATGTCGTTTCCTCCTGCTGTGAAGCCAGACTCCAGCTGGTACAGGAGCCTCCATGTTGTTATCTGTGTTACAATTTGGAGCCAGAGTCCGTACCGTGGAGATGCGTCCTGATATGTTTCTTCTCCATTTGGATTGGTCATTACCGCTGTCAATCACCTGTTTTTATACCACTGAATAACTTCTTAAAATAGACAAATCTTTGGAGAAAAAAACAATTATTAGACGTGTACTTTAAAAGCCCCACTGACTAAGACTGAGATGACGAGATTTCTGACCTGTACCTCGAGATGTTTTGGCTTCACTTTGAGGAGCTGTCGCTACATCCATCTATAAATACAATCTATGACACAGCCTTACTGACTGTATGCGCCTCTTGGAGAGACAACGTGTGTGGTTTTTGAAAGAATGATTTGATATTCAGTTGGGTTTGCTGTGTTTTGTTAGTTGGTTTGGATTGAGAAATCTAGTTTTTGTATTCTGAAATGCAGAATTGGTATTGAGCAATGAACAAAAAAGTGCTTTTGGGTTAGTCTGGTTCACTGGATGTACTCTGCCGAAATAAGGGCCAGTATTTCCATCTCGTAGTGTCAGGATTGTCATTCTCCTTCCTTCCGCTATCTGCATGTTACCGTTTTGAAAGTCCCCCTCGCTACGAGAACGAACAACAACAGCAACAACCTCCGAGCTGCAACTAGACACAAGTTTTGACAAAGACACATATTTTTTGTGGCGTTTTTTTCCTTTGTAGGGATTTAGTGATTCATGTGCGCATGTTCCACCAAAACAACTTCTGCAGCTGACACTATTTTGCAAAAGTACTGTCCTACGCTCGGCGATTCTCTTGAAGAACTAGCCGAACAACCCAGAGAAGTTCACCCCTTTTCCGGAATGATAGTGGATGGTGCCAGACCTATCTCCAGCACTGGCACAGCACAGCTCTAATGAAGTGTGGAGATACTGTAGGTCTGGCCACGTGGGACCACTTCCTGTTTTAAAATAATTTTGTGCCTTCCCACCTTGACGCTGGTCACAGTCCCGGAACTACTCCTGTCTCACAAATCCACACCTTCACATTCAGACTGTAATCACCTCTCAGCCCAGTCTTTTACATAGAAATCAGTGTATCGTGACTATCAGGCTTAGTAATGGCATTAGCTAATGTAAAAAAAAAAAAAAAATGGCTGGCTTCCAGCAAAAAACAGACTCCAACACAAACTTCATATTAGTACGTGAGCACAGGCCAATCTTCCATATTGAACCTTTAACTATTTGTCTAATTGTGAGACATATTTTGCTGTGTTAAGAGTTTAGTTAAGTACGGGCAAACGCTTGTTAGCAGTTGAAAAAAAAAAAACATATTATGGAGGTCAATCCAAATGAAGTGTAACCAAACCTCATCGAAAAGTTATATGTTCAGAAACTCCCGTAAAAGTCCTTAAAATTCAAAAGAAACAGTCTGGTGACTTTATTGATGAAGTTTACTGTATGTATGAAATTTTAATTAAACACTGTGCACTAGTCGACTTTGCAGTACTTACTTATCCCATTAAACGACTCAGTATTGATTGTCCCTGAGTTTACATTCTTCTTAGCAATTATCGAAGGGAACTGAGACTCAATAAAAATTCAGACTACGTTTCCAGCTATTGATTTAATAAAGTTCTGTATGAAGGTGAACAGCCATCTCTGTAACACCAGTCACCACTGACAGAATATGAATGCTACATTACTGGATTGAAGCCTGCCAGTAATCTTATAATGGCATGAATCAATGCAGCTATCAGATTTGTGCTTCTTCATCACACAGTTGCTCAAACCGGCTGCCGTGATGGATGTCACCAGCCGTGAGACGCAGACCGAAACATGATTATGGTCCTGAGTGAGTGGGTGGATGACAGTAATGAGGTTAAGATCCCGTATGGTGTGTGTTTGTGTGTGTTCAGTGTGTGTGTGTGTGTGTGGTTTTGCATGTGGTATGCATGTGCGATTCTGAACTCCCTCGTCCCTCCTGTCAGAATACTAATACAGTGCATGTGTGATTTGCTGTATGTGTGTGTGGAGAACACATTTCTGTTATATGACTGAGATTATCCAGTTGTTAAAGGACCATAGTGGTGTTTTTCCAAGCTCCTAAAAAGAGTCAGATATTGTGCACAGTTTACTCACTGCCTGTGAATCAGTGGTGAAAACGTCTTGAGGAAATTATCATCGGGTTCATTGTCAGCTAACGAGCCAGTGTTTTCCACCAGTTTGTCGTCTTGCGTCCTTGTGTTTCACGCTGCCTCCTCAGCACAGAACAGCACGCTTGCATCCAACGACTGGTAAAACATGTGCAACGTCTTACTGCAGTATGGAGCACTGGAATATAATAATGCCGATTTTAATATTCAGAATTATTGTTTCATTAGTGTATAATTATGCAAAAAATAATAACTTGTTGTGTTTGTGTTGAGTTTATATTTACAGATTTAGCAGCGTTCATCACAACAGACTTCCTTTTCTCCTCTTTTTTTTTTTTTCTTTTTCGTTTCATAGTGGGTGGCTTCCAGTATTGAGGTGCATTAGTGTCACCCACTATGTACAGAGTTAATATCCCCATAACTAAAAAGTCCAGAACGGACAAAACAAACACTGACTCTAACGAGGGAATTTCTGCAGTTTTTGCAAATATTGCAGTAATGCATCAATAATTATAGGCCAACAGTATAACGTATCATTCTGAAATAGGCCATTATAGGCCCATATAGTACTTTTACTTTTAGTACTTTAAAGCTGTAATGCTTTTTTTTGCCATCATTGAGCAAAAAATCCATAATTACCTTTCAGCATATTGTAATTCAAGTGGTTTGACAGGAAACAAACCATCTGCATCTACTGTCGCCTCTGTTTTCAGGCTGTAGAAAATCTACCCTGTGACAGGAGGTTTAGGCAGCTCACAGGTGTTTTCAGGCAGTTAGGGACATTGAATACGTGATTGACAGCTGTAATTACTGATCGCTGTTGAGATTCCGAGTCAGACGTGACTCTACTGCTTTGGCAGCGTGAGAGACGTCAGGTCAATTGATTTGGACCAAGAGGAGAGAGCTGCAGAAAGGAAAGTGTACATTTTCAAATTCCATTTTTTCCCCTGATTCCAGCACCTGCAGCTTTAAGTGTATTTTGACGTTAATCCATTGTGATTAAACCGAATTAAAGGTTTCATTTGCTCATCACCTCTTTCCCTGTACTTCAGAGTTGGCAGGTCTGGTCCTGGCCACAGACTTTCCAAAATGGGTCACGACCTGACGTTGAACCTCGTTTGCACGTCCACAGACATCCGAGAAGTGTCCTAGTGAGACATTCACATATTGCGCTAGTATTGCATGTCCACCAGACATAAGTGGAACGTGGACATAAAAGTGGTCCAAACTGATGGATGTCGTGCAGACATGATCTGAACATCACGTTTTGGGAGGAGGTCTCACTGCTCAAATAAGTTTGAAGGATTTTTTATGATATTAATCAAGTTCTTTGTATTGTTTATCAGGAATTAGAATAAGAACAGCAATATTATCAGGTCTTGTGTTTCATACATATATAACCTCCCTACCTTTTCCTTGCTGGCTGTTTTTCTATACTGTCTCTGTGTGTGAGTCTCTCCTTCTTCTGTGGGATTCTCCACATGCTGGGTGGTCCTGTATTTAATCCCCTGCTTTTCTTTGAAGTCGACCCAACTTTCTTCTCTGTTCCCTCTTTGCTTTTCTTCTCCTCTCATCCTCCCCATCTTCCCTTTCCTCCTCTCGTCTCGTCTCCTCGCCCTCCCCTCTTCCCTCCCCGTTTTGCTCGTGCAGCCGCCCAGCGCGCTGCTATACTGTGTACCCATGCATCACCGTGACCACACCGCCTGCACCCGCTGTTAAACTATTCCTAGGAGAGCTCACCTGTGAGTGGAGGGCCGTGTTGAGAAGAAAGGCGGACGGTGCAGAGAGAGTAATGGAAAAACAAGTTTCATCCCCCTTAACAGCTGGAAGTGACCAGATACTGTGCTTTGTAAAAATGTAATATACAGACACATGGCATCAAATGCAAACCCTACTGTGTGAATGTATATAAATTCACTTTGGGACTGTACAGTACACTGTAGCTTGTGACTAACTGCATTATTATAAGGGAAGGACGCACCAAAGAGTAGGAGGCAGAAAAGCAGAGAAATCAATGAAAAGTAATGCAGTTCGTGTTCAAGTTGGTTGTTACTTTAAATATGATTATCTTCTAAACATGACTGGGCAAGAGGCAGGTTCCTTATGTCATATTAGATGTTATTCCCAGTGTGTAAGATTTAAGGGGATTTAGGAGGATCTAACTGCAGAAATAGAATATAATATCCATGACGGTCCTTTCATTACTGTATATTCACAGGAAAGTAGGAACTGTGTTTTTGTTACCGTAGAATGAGCCGTTTATATACAGTTCACCGTTCACGCCGCCATGTTGTGTCCCCATGTTTCTATAGTAGCACTGAATGGGCTTATTCATTTTTCTGTTTCACAGGCTAGCTTCTACGGTATACCTCACTGGAGTAATAGGACGACCAGAGCCCAAAAATTAAATGTGAGGCAAATAGTTGCGTTACCATTGACCTCTAGCACAAATTTGGTTATAATTGTGGCTGGAAGCCTGATTGCACTCCGTTTTAACTTCTGTATCCTGTTCCAACTCAGAATGTGGGGTATTACTTTAATTACTTAGTATTACTTAATACGTCAGGAAATATTTTCAACACGTGGGACAAAGGGTGTCCCATTCTGCCCGTTCTCTCTCCCAAGTCGTCACATTCTGTCTCTTGGTCATGAGCTCTTGGTATCTGGGTAACCCTTTGTTTGTTTTCAACACGCAGCGTACCTGGTAGAGGTCCATGAACTTAGATGTTGGAAATTGATGACATGGAGGAGGAGGTTGGGAACATTATGGTGGTACACCAAACCTACACACAGGAGACCAGGGTTCATGTCCTGTTTCATGGTGTGTTCATTTAGCATTTTCTCTCTTTGTCTTTTATACTCTAGGCATTACCCAACCCTTTTTAGCTAACCCTAAGCCTGTTATTTTTATAAATAGCAGATGACACCTACCCTGTGCATTGAAAAATTACGCTCTAGGGGGTACCCTGTGTGTCGAAATGTGATGCCGTGACCAAACATCAGTATGTGACGAGTTGGGAGTGAGAATGTGTAGACATAAATCATGGGGTAAATGACGGTTTAAATAACGTGGGCTAAGGATGATAGCATTCATTCTTTTTGGCATTTATCTTGTGTTTACATCAGCAAAGATGCAAGAGCAACAATACAATGAAGTGAAATATAGGGGAAATAAGGTGAAATACAGTAAGTAATAAATCATCTCACTTCAACACAACAAAAACTAGTGAAGGGAAACATGTTAGTTTTTACACAGTTTATTTATTACTCATAATGCAAAAAAAAATTATGTATGTACATATGTTACATGTGGTTCCATATAGAGCCTGAGGCCTTACAACAGCTGCACAGTTTCTTTGCATGGAGCCTAACAAGCAGAGCAGTGATGCTCTGGATGCTGAGGCAGCATTCGTATGCGTTAGTGTCTCTAACACACAGTACTATCTGACTAATGCGGATTGTTGCTGAAAGCCAAATGAGCTGAGTCTAATGAATTAAAATTAGAATTGTCGGCTTGCAGCATAAGATGTATGGGATGCAAAGGATGCATATTTACCACTGTGAGAATACATGTGTTGAACACCTAGATATGTGAAGCTTCCTAAAGGCATGAGGATCTGCTCTCAAGATACTTGCTTCAACAGCAATGCCTTGTTTTTCCTATTTTTGATTAAAGAGATGAACGTTTCACAGTTTGCTGAATGCTAAAAGCCCTGTTTCAGTATTAAATTTTATGACTATGGGTTTTCCACTTGGCTTGAGCAGCTGTACATAAAATATGTGGCATAAATATTATCTTAAACACTTTTTGGTGTAGTCTCACATAGCCAGACCCATCTTCACACTTTATTTTAGCAGTCTGTGTGCAGTGGAGAAAGTACTGGCTGAACCTATTATCATTCTGGAAGAGGAGAAAGAACTCTCAGTTGTCTCAGTGCAACATTTGCATGGTGGGAGGCGAGCCCCGGCATTAAAAAAGAATAAAACCCCATAAAATTTTCATAAAATGCATGTCGACTATGTGAAGACGCGTCACATGTAAGCTGCTAGCTCAATGGTCATTGTTGTTGCTGTTTCACGCAGCAGGGTGGACTTCAGCATGCAGATAGGGTTCCCCAGTGGCTCATACAGTACTAAAGTAAGTGTGGAGCTGAAATAGTCATCCAATGGCAGGCTTATTCCAACGAACTGCTTCCTGTGAGTCAGACTAGTTTTGCTGAAGTTGCAACTTGCGAGGCTGAAAAATGAAGCCAATGAGGAAGAGCCAAAACCTGCAGTTCATTGAAGTCACCTTGTATTGAGGCTTAAAGTTATACATATTAAGGGCGTGGCTGCTTAGTGTGATAGGTGGGTTAGTGCCATCACAAGTGGCTTACTTTGGGTTGGGTTAGCTGGGAGCTAGCTGCGTCAGACACTGGCAAGAAGGCGAATCACCACTGCTTCTTCAAAACCACTCTGCAGAAAATCACTGGGTTTTAATTTCCCAATTTGCTGCAACTAATTGCAATTCATTTTTTTAAATGATTATTTTCTTCTCAAGACTGAAAGTTTTAACAATGGACATTTAAAATCACAAAATTAATGTTGAATCGACACAGAAAAAAAGTGTATTTAAATTAAAATCTTGTTGTTTAATAGCATCTTTTTAACTTTGAACACAGATACCCTCCTGTGAAGATTTACAATAAAACCATCTAACCATCCATCAAAATTATCTGAAGAGAAATAACAACAAAACCCAGGCCTGTGTGTTAAAATTGCATTTGAAAACCTTTCAAAACCATCAAGGCCATTCAAATTAGATGTCAGCTTAGAAAAACAGCCATGTTACCGAACTACAGAGAAACATAGTTAAAGTAGTGTCACTGATACTTTTACCGCTGCTACTGCAAACAGGAAGTTAATTGAAAGCAAATGCCTTTTTCACGTTAAATATTTGAAATGAATCACAGAAATGAACACATTAAATATTACCGGATTAATTAAAGTTTTCAGTCAAGCTTATTAGGTTTGTTCTAGTGAATGCACTTGATGGGAATGTCCTGCATGAACTTAAGCATAAATAATCACAAAGGATGATGTATTACAACTGCAGAGACCACATAATGTTTCACTATATAACGGATATAAACCTCTTCCATCTCCAGTCCACTCCTCAGGATTGTTTTTCCCGTCCTGTCTGAACCATGAAGACATCCTCTTGTCTTCCTCTCCCACAGGAATCCTGCGGGACCTGCGGGACTACATATCCATGTCTTACTCCTCTGAACACACAGACACACAATTTGACTTCAAACATTTTATGTTTCTATTTGTTGTAACTTAGTCTTTGTTACCTAAAAAGGAACACTCTAGCCAAACATATCACTGCCATGACTGGCGTTTGAGCAGTCGATTCAGTCTGCTCTCAAAACTACTTCTGTGGTTGTGAGTTGATAGTTTGACCTTCAATACCTTCAGTTTTCATTTTGGTAGCACTTTACATTACACAGCTTGATAACATGGTAATAGTGGGGTAATAGTTTGACAATAAAGTGGTCATTATTAAGTAAAACCACATAATTACTAGAGTAATTAACAGTTGGCAACAGGGTCATCTTAGACTGAAATTCACGTGACAGGGTAATAAGAGGTGAAAAAAAAGGTTAATAATGGAGAAATGCATTTAAAGGTAGCCCGAGGAGGATTATATTCCCTTTCTTACAAGGTAATAGTGCACAAATGATGTCTTTAATCTTGTGACTTGTTACGTGGAAACACTTTAAGGTGAGCACTT
>JAPQRN010000008.1:25625437-25639739 GCA_037367275.1 Coranthus polyacanthus | reverse complement strand
ATCAATGGTACAAAATACAGACAAGTTTTAATATTTTGGATACTGCTAAAGAGTTTATTCTCATTGCTAGGTACCATACTAGCAAACTAGTGCTAGCTTCCTAATGTTAGTCTAGCAACTAACGCTAACATTAAACCACAGAAACATAACCATCAGTGCACAACATTGACTGTGCTTTAAAAAACCCAAACCTATACTTTAGTGTTTGCCTCTTACTCCTCTTCGACCAACATGAATCTGGTGCTAGTGCTGGTGTGGAGTTGTTCAACTTGTGGACCTTCTGAGAACCACTGTTCACATAAAGTCACGTCATTGTCACGGTATAAGTCATTCATAGCATGTTCAAAAGAAGCACGCTGAGCTGGATCACTGTAAGTTGTTGGGCAATGGACTACAGTTTTAAGAGTTTTTCAGGCAAGGAGTTATTTGTTTAAACTTAGAATTAGAAGGTTGGTTTATCAAGATAGAGTCTACTTGAAAATGTCCGACATTTTCAGAGACGCGCAGTCCCATTAGCATCTAGCTAGCAGGACAGGACAGGACATCCGTCAACGTGAGCGGGCGGTCAGTGCTCAGGGTACGGCACTGAGAACAGCCTTATCTCTGCAAATCCTTTTGAAATTGTTCTTATGATACAGTGTAAGGAGACAGTTTGTCTACTCCTCTGACCCCTGCTGCTGCAATAGTGGATGCATCTGATTGAACTCATGGTTCTCTGGATTAGGCAGACTAGATGTGACTCTAGCTTTTTGTCAGTCGCAAAGTTTTATTTATGTATTTATGTTGTTGGTTATCATAATCCTGCTCCCAGCCCCTGATGTAAGCAGCCCTTGGTGTGTTGGTTTTCCTGGATGAGAGCTGGTCCTTTGCCTGGGAAGGGAATATATCTCTGCCTTTTTGTTATCTTGTGTATCACATGTTTTTCTTCTAATATTGTTTTCCTCTTATTAACCTTTGTTTTTGGCCCTTTAGTAGCTGTTACATACATTTCAGTCTAACATTACACAAATAAACCCACTCTTATTACCATTGTCTGGTATTACTTAATAATTACCACTTTATTATCAAACTATAACACCGATATTACCGTGTTATTATCAAGCTGTGTAATATAAAGTAGTACCTTATTTTTTTTATGCACAGGGAAATTGAAAATACTTTTGAAAAATCCGTTCAGTAAATTGTCAAAATATGATGAAATAAATCCACAACCATGTAGACTTGTATTTCCAATGCAAGACCTCTACAGAGTAATGTACAAAAGTTGTCAAATGTCAAGTTAGGTCATTGAAATATGCCTCCAAGCCCATGAAGAAATACTTGGAACTTGCTGGATCAAAGGGGAAGAGGAGACAACAGAGGAGACGAAAAAGAAAAGCAGAGAAAGACGAAAAGTCACAGTCACACCAGGACCAAAAGTTAGGCCCCCCCCCAAAAAAAAAACACGTACAACGGGAGAAAAACAAAGTTGTGAAGATCGACGATGTAAGAGATAAGAGATGAGCAGATGAGAGGGGGGCAGATAGAGGAGAGGAGAGGTAGATTGCCTAGGACGGGAGAATACATGGCTGCACTTCAAAGAAGCAGCACATTCAAAAGTGGGCCGCCTTTTCATGGAGACCGCCCACTGAGAGGCGGATTGGGAGAGACAGTGAAGGGGGGGAAATGCGGAGAAATGAAGAAAGAGGGGCAGGTTGGTGCAGAGAAATACCAAACGTCAGGCAGGTTGAGAAAGGTAAGGAGAAACACCGAGGGGGACTGCCAAAGCAGCGGCAGCGGCGGTCGGAAGCTGGTTCTATAACAATTTTGACAACTTTGAGTCAGTTTTGGCCTTTGGTGATGATCCCGCAGTATCTCATGCATGCAGCTGCTCACCAGTTCCCCATTTGTTTCCCTGATACAGACATTCAGACAGAATATTTAACTCCTACAGGATTTTTGTTTCCCCTTATACTTAGGCTGTTATCTGTTATCTTTTTTTGTTTTTTACAGTTGCACAGCATGTCCGACTCTCCGAGACATCCTTGGTTTTATTGATGTAGATTGTTCTCATCCTTTTAATGTTGTTTTCAGAAAGAATATCTGCAAGACAGTAATGTTTCTTTTTTTTCATTTTTGTTTTTTTTGTAGATTGTAAAATTGCAACAGCGGGTCCACTTTCATAAGTGGTGATATAAAACTCCTGGGTTTTGTAACAACCACCACAATATCAAACTCTTTATTACAAAATGCAGGAATTCAGGCTAGTTATTATTACAAAATACAGCGTTTCATGTTACAAGGCCTTTTCTGGGAAGACATGGGTTAGCAACTTACAGCACCTTTGTGCAGCGATTGAAGTAAATTAAGTGGTGAAGGTTGATGCAAATCATATAATATAAAAGTGCTACTGCACTTTATGCATTATCATTTGGGCAATATTGCACTGCAGGAATCAGTAGAGTTCTATCATAATAACGAGGAAAAGCCAAATAGCAAAGGCAGTAAACATTATTAACAGACACGCTATTACGACTCGAAAAAGTGTGGCTCTTTCCTTCTTAAAAATGGAGGCGTTTGAAAACTTTTGTCCAGTAGGACACATGTACCACGCACTAATATATATTTTTCTTTCTTAGACAATTCAGGCAATGCATACAACATATCTGGCACGAAGTAGGAATAATTCAACAGTAGAAATGACAAATTTTATCGCCGGTGGTTTGACAGGTTGTTTGGAGATTCAGTAGAGGTTGACACCACCTGCCTTGTGGGCATCTGACGTGAGATTTCATTAAGGTCGGTTAACAACCCTCCGCTGTCCAGAACATCATATAAATAAGCCCCTGCTGTATCCCTAACATCGAGTTTTGTGTGTGTGTGTGTGTGTGTGTGTGTGTTTGAGCTCTTACGATGAATATAAATCTTCCCCAACTCTGCTTTCTAAGAGTAGAATATGCATTATTTACAGCTTTTCTAACTGTCTCTTCCCTTTAGCTGACCACCACTTTGTATGTACAAGTAAAGTCAGCCTGTTCCTCCCATCTTTTACGAAATGAAAAGTACTGCTTCTCTGTCTGTGTTGGTATGTGTGTGTTAACAGTAGTTTAATTGTCCAGTTCCCATGGTACTTGCAATACAGCCACAGTTCATTTACTGTCTCCATGTGCTCCTATTAGAGAACAGTAAAAAAGGGATTTAGCCTCCACCTTTTGTGACAGTCTAAAAGCTAAAAGCAGCCTGCGACAGAACAAAAGACTTGCCCTGATTGTTCTTTGCTCCTTCCTTTATTTACCTATTTAATTTTAAAACAAAGGACAGGGTTACATGTGTTTTTAACTGCACTAGAATGATTTGGCAGTGGCCTTGATGCGTTTAAAGATACAGAACTAAATGAGGTGCACATCACCTCACGCAGGATCCACTTTAACCTGCATCGCTGCCTGGTGGCAGGTCAGCTGCTGCCTCGCTGCTAAGATGAATTGCTTAAAAAATGAACAAGCTTTTTTTTCGTCTTTTTTTTAAGCTCGACGAAAGAAAAAAAAACAGGATGACAAGCAGCGGAGACATAAATTATCAGCCGAGTCCACGAGGGTGAGTTCGGGGCAAAGGGGCAACCACCGGCCTTTTCTCATGTGTTTAACTATGTGTATTTATTGTGTATTTATACTATTTATACACAGGCCTCAGCAGATGAAACATATACTCTGAACAAACAAACAGGTTTAAACGCTGAGGACAGCAAGGGTGAAAAAGGCCTCTATCTTATTAAATATACACAAAATCCATTTCCAGAAAAGTTGGAACATTTTCTAAAATACAATAGAAAGTAGAATCTGTTATTGTCCTTCCTTTTTAGTACACTTTTTAATTGTTTGGGAACCGAGGATACTTGTGGATTTTTTGCTCATTCTTGCTATATACGAGACTTGCTTTGCCTTCACATCGATGGCACCTTCACACAGTCGTGCCGTGGGCACCGATGCACCCCCAGAGTTTTTTTTTAACCTGTCGCTGATAACATTTTGGACGCCCTTTTCCTTTTTTGGAACGTAGAACCCGATGTCCGATGTTCCTGAAAACTAGCCACACGTTTCCACGGCCTTCCGATCCATATATGGGATGAGCTCAGGTCCAGAGAAAGGAGGAAAAACAGATACAGTTCTTCCTCCTTGTGTAATACAGTTTCAGGTTGCATTTCTGGATGCAGCGTCAGACTGTGTAAAGTGTTTTTTGTGTGTGTCTGTATTCATCACAGCAGCGTGATGGTTTCTCATGTAATGCCTCCTGAGGGTCAAGGGTCACGCACAATCTACAGTGATTTCTGACCCTTGACCTTTACACACTGAGATTTCCCCAGACGCCCTGAATCTTTTCATTATAGGTACTGCAGACGGTGAATGACCGAAATACTTTGCAATTTTGTGTTGAGAAATATTCTTTCTGAACTCTTCTCTCACTAAGCCTTCGGTGGACGCTCCTTTTACGACTGTTACATACAGTAATAATCTGCTAATTGTGAAATCTTTTGAGAACAGTGTCACTTGTATATTCTATTAACTGTTCAATCTGATTTTGTCTCTGTCCCAACTTTCAAATGCACCAAAAATCTACATTTGTTTCTGTTTATAAAATCCAATGAAGTTGGTCTGCGAACACATTGAAAATATTTTCTTTTTACTTTCAACAGTTAAATAAAGGAAATTAAGCTACTAAATAAGTAACAGATTTGACTTTTTATTGCATTTTAGAATTATTTTTCTGGAAATGGGGTCTGTATTTCCTACACCTTGTTCTGTTTAATGAGTGCGGGGCTAAGAAGAACAAAAACGGCACAGTAAAGAGATGTGGCATGAAAGTGTAAGACCAAGTTTACCGAAGGACACTTTTTAAGTAAGAAACCAAGAGCGACCTGTCTTCTGTGGAGCTGCTGTCCTTGGTTTTTGTAGGCACGTGTTGTTATTTGTGCTTCTGAAAAGTGGCTTTCACACTCAGGAGTCGTACTCAATCATCAAATAACAAACTTTCACATCCCTTCACACCTCCCTGTCCCACCCAAAAGTCAATTAAAGCTGTTTTTAAACTTCAAACATCCAATCTCTTAAAAGTCTTGTTTGAGTTACTGGTCGCTCTCTCACCCCTTTGATTATTTCCCTTCATCACCGCTCCATTTTCTTCTTTCTTTTATTTCACACTGTCTTAATCTTTCGCTCTATCTTATTATCCCTCTTAGTTATCGTCTCATCAAGCCTTTCTCTACACCTATTTCTCACATCTGTCCCCCTTCTTTCTTTGTGTGACCCTGAAACATGTGCCTAATGAGCTCCATCGGAGTGTGTGCTTGCATTTCAGATTGTATCTATTTTGCAGCTCGTTGTGAAGTGGAAGCTAATGATAGGATAATTAGTGACGATGTCTTAGCTATTATAACACGGACTCTTTCAGATGACATAATCAGCAATTTTTTCACTTCAGTGAGACAATTTATTACGGCTCAAATATAATCTGACAACGTCCTATCGGTTCCTCATTTCCCCTTTTGTGCACACACACACACAACAAGACGTTTACTCTTATTTACTGTTTAATAAGGTAGTGACTTGTTTTATAGACATAGCAGGGAGTTAACAGTAGAGCCTGGAGGCGATTAGCCAGGAGGAATGGAGAAGATTTCCCGTCTCTGGTCTATATATCTCTGCTTCTGATGAATTATATTTATCCTCGGTGGGGACAAAATGTACATCCTCTTAGTGGTTAATGCTACGTCGCCAACAGACCATATAAAATACCTAAAATACAAATATTTAAAAAATATGCGAGGGCAACTATACGATCAGAAACGGCCCTTCACTGTCATGTCATATGTGATGATCCTGTTCCACTGGCCTTGATAAATGAACAGATGTGAAAACGATTCAGAGCAGCATATTGTCATATTTTACGGGACCCTCACACAAAATCCTGGAAACACGACGACGGCTGAAAGTGAGACTGAACAACACATGGGCCAGGGGTTGCCTCCTTCCCTGCCTGGAGATCTAGAGGAAAGAGAGGGGACATCGACGCATACTCATACCTAAACAACAGAGTAGGTCCATTGCTGATGACTCCTAAAACAATATTCATACACAAAAAGACTTTGACAAACAACAGCTCAGATGGCTACATTATTGTATGAAATACTACATCTAACAGCCAACGTTTCAAACTATGACAATGACAATCTTATTGTTATGTTTGGCACAAAAAAAAAAACTATTAGGTTAGGGTTAGGAAAAGTTTGTGGTTAGGGCTCGTTGTCTCCTCTCTGCATCTAAACTTTCCCCCCATCAATTTTAATATGCAAATGTGACTGTGCAAGCCCCTGTTCCTGATTGGTGCTGGCGCTCGCCTCCAGCCCCGCCTACCCTCCTGACTGATTGGACCGGTGCCCCAGTCCGGCGAGCCAATCGCGCTGCAGCGGTCGTCTCTCCGGCTTTAAAAGCACCGCTGAAGCGTCAGTCAGGGCAGCTTGTGCGTTTTGTATTAGTGAAGAATTCACTCATTGTGCTTGTACGGAGACACTTGACTGTTGAACTCCCGGAGACTGAGCAGTCACACAACAACGCACACTTTTGTTTTAGACCCTTTTGTTAGTTCACACAGGCAGAGGTGCTACTCCCTGCTGTATTTTTGTTTGGTTAGTATTTGTATTGGTTTTGTTTTAAAGCAGCAGGTAAGCTGTTAAAAACCTCTTTTGGTTCTGTTAATTTGTTGATTTGAGTAGCATTGTTTTCTCCGTTAGCAGCTTCTGTTGGTGTTTTGTAAGTGATTAATTTGTTTTTATACAACTTTCATTAAAATATGCAACTTTGCTCTCAACCTCATTCCATCTGGTTTTATGTTCGTCCTCTTTCCCCTGGTGAGCTGGGGTCATAACAGGGCTACAATTAGAAAGTTACATGGCAAACATTGTCTTCTGTGTCTAAGTCCGCAGAGTTTGTTACTCTGCCGCAACCACCCCCAAACCCCTCTTTCTAAGATTTGTCCCTATGCCACGACGTCAGCTGACCGGCGTTTTTTCTTTTTTACGTTCATTTCTTCACAGGACCACAAGAGGCTCCTCCGTGAGACGGCAGAGAGCGAAGATGGTCTATTATAAAAAGCAGACTCTTCACTTGGACCGACAAGTACGCACACACTGCAGCCTGTTTACTTCGATGTCGACCGTACAATGTCTGTCCTCTTCACAAGACATAAATAGTGACGTTTTGGATTTGATAATGACACTTTAAATTACCATCTACAGTTAAAATAGACACAGCTAAAAGTCTTCCCCTTCCATCTTTGAATCTCCGTATTTGTTCTGAAAGGGAGACGACAAGGTAGAGGTCAGCGGCAGTGTTCCTTCTCTTCCTCTTGTCTTCCACATGACCCGTCTGATGGGAGCTGACAGAAGATCACAGCTTACAACTACAAAAAGAAAGGAAAGGGTAGAGGAGGAGGATGCTGCTGCTGCTGGCGCAGAGATAGAAAGGAATTGGTGCTGGGCAGGTTTTCACAGAAGGAGGGAACTGTTCAATCCCTACTGGGCCGGTAGATTACAGAAAATAGGAGCTGGGGGTGGATGGATGGGTAGGGCTGCAAAATATGACAGGACATCCCGGCTACTATCTCAACACAGACTTTCCTGATGGAATAGAGAAAAAAAAAAAAAAAAAAAGCAGAGAAAAAGTATGTTAAGGTCGGGTTTGGATGATTTTTTTTTTCTTCTATCTGTCAGAGTCGAATATTTGATGGAGCCAAACAGACTTTAAAAGTGTTCAGCCTCTGAAGTCGTTCTGTTCCTCTGTGTCTTGTAGCTGGAGGCGATTTGAGCGAAGACACTGATTTTTTTTTTTTTGGCACAAATAAATTTGCTTTTCCAAGTTTAGATTCGGGCAGAATGTGCATGTAGTTAAGGTCAAGTGCCAACGTAGCTCTCCTAAAACAAGTGCACAGAAAGTGGCTACTCGCGGTGATGTGGCGCGCGAACTCTGAACCCTTGACAGATTTTAACGGGAGTCGTTTAGATTCCAGTAAACCCGTGACTAGTCGAGGTGGCACATAACTATTCGAGGATGCAACGGGCGCGCAGTTCAGTTGTAACATCACACAGCGATGAAGTTTCAAACATTTTAAAACACTTTCTTTTAATTGATGTGAATGTGATTCAGTGACGAATGACCCTCTGGTGAACACTTGTTTTATTTTGACCACACCAAACCATATAAAGGAAAAACAAACAAAAAAAAACATTCTTATGTTTTGACCTTCCTGTGGATCCTTAAAAAGTCTTAAAATGTAGGAAGGCTGAAGTATTAATGAATGAATGAGTTTATGTTTCGTTCAGGTTCTAATGTCTTTGTTTTGTTACCAGTATTTTATTTTTTTGCGACAATGACCAGTTGCGTGAGCAGATTTTCCGTGGAGTAAACCTCGAACGTCTGTCTGCCGCACTGGAAGGAAAATGTCTGTAGCGAAGTATGTGTGGAATGAACACTCCATTGAGAGTCTCTGCTGCATTTTTGTGCCATTTACAGACGCGCTGCTTCTTTCCTGCTGCTGTCTGTTTCGAGAACACTCCGTGGATTCAGAAAGTTTTGCACACAAGTGGACATCACTCTTCACACTTCACATGATGACATCCACACAGTCTTCAGTCAATGCATCCCGTAGCCTGGTTTGTTGATTTCTTTTGCCACAGTAGCGGCATATTTTTTTTTTTTCCATCTAGAGGTATTAAATACGTCTAAAAAAAAAAAAAGAATTTATAATTTGCACTGATCATCTCATCCACTTATCCATCTGATACTGGGACGTGACAAGCGAACGTAGCCACCGTGATGCCACCCGTCGGTTTGTGGACTGTGGTCGGTTTGAAGTCTCACGCAAAGGTATCATATTATGACAAAGATAATGCACTGCCAGCTGCACTACTGATATGAAACTTCCTGTCTCCTAAGGAGGCGGAGTAGAAGATGATAGAAGAAGATGAAGATGATAGAAGATGAACCTTCATCCCACCAACATATTTAACATACAAGAACACAAGTACAAAGCACTGTAAGAAACAACAATCATAGTAAAAAATGTGCTTATTTCTTCTGAAAACTTTATTAGCTGCTATTATTATATTAGAAACGCATGTTATGTAAAATGAAAATATACACTTTTATTTAATAGAAATGGCCACTTTTATCCCAAGTAAAATCCACATCAGATCTTAAAAGCGTATTTACCATCATCCTTCTAGTATCATTTAGTTTTGTGTGTTTTATTTATATGGTGAAACCAGCCAGGATCATTTTGACCACAAGGTTATCCCATACCAACTCACCTATAGGCCCGACCAGTTCACGTCATGGATTTTCTTGTAAACATTCCAGTGAAAATGAAGTTCACAGGACCTTGAAAAAGTTCTGCTCCAAAAGACTTTTTTCTTTTTTTTTTTTTTAGGTGTGAATTTTTCAAGTTTAGCCCCTGGAGTTAAATTCCATCATTATTTGTATTCTAAGCCTCAGAGGTTACTTTTTTTTTTTTTATTTTGGGTTGAAATTTGTTGAACATCCAAGGAAGGATAATTTGTAATGTATTCATGTAAATGGTTGTTTGCTGAAATCAAATGAATAAAAATCATTTATTTTTAGCCAGACAAATAATTAGTATATCAGTAGTTGTTGTTACAGTGCTCTATTATTAACTTCTTTTTTTGTAAATCATTCATTTTTCATACTTTTCAGCAGCTGTAATATTACAGGGGTTTTATTTCATAGGGACGTATTTGTTCTACATTGACTTCAGGCTTTTCACTCTGCACTGAGTGTGGTTTGAATTTGGCTTTTGTAAGTTACAGTTTGTACTGGCGTCGTAGCTCAATACACATATATTTTCTGGACACTTTTCTGACATCAACTATTAACTAGTAATAATAACACATCTTTGTTTTGCTGGTTTTATTATAATTAGCCTATCGTTCGCCAGTTGCCAGGAGCATGTTGCTAAGACAGAGCGTCATTTTATTCCATACGCAGGGTACGAGATGGAAGTTAATGTAAGTCCTCAGACATCGTAAATTGATGCTTTTAAGTTGATAAAACCCTTAGTAGGAGGTGGTTGTGGTGATTGCAGTGAAACACCAACGTTTGTGGACTTGCACACAGGAGACCAGGTTTTGTGTCAGGTTTCATGCTGTGCTTATTTTGTGTGTTTTCTCTCTTCTCTCTTCCCCTGACCCTTTTTGACTAACTCTAACCAAGTTGTTTTAATGCCTAAGTCTAGCTGAGACGAGGTGAGAGTGAGAACGTGTGGGTTCAGTGCGCAATTCAAATTTCCATGTGGCCACTTGATATAAACTATCCGCTTATTCATTGAATTTGCCGAAAATGTGTTATGTTATGTATCTGTACATGAAATATATCAGGAGATTTTAGTCATATTGCACAGCCACTAGAGTGCATACGTCTGAACATCTATACGTGTGGGAAAGTGTGGGAAAGATAAGCTTTATCGAAACAATGAAGTGTTATGATGGACAAGTGTTAATACATCAGCCGAAAACAGTTATCTTTACATTTGTCTGTTTTAGTGTAGCCTAGATATCACTGCCTTTGTCCTGTATTTTATCTCTAAAAACAGAATTCTTCTGAATTCTTCTTTCGCTTTGTGTCTGTGGAAAAGGCCAGAAAGGCTGAAAGGTGACACTGGGAGGGTAGAAGTTTTATTTGGAGGGCAGATGCAATCCTCATGTTCTCAATCAGGTCATCTCCTATTATTGCCACAGCTCAACCCGCCATTCGCCCTCTGTCTCTGCTGTGTACACCCACATAATATATGTAATATGGTCCAGCTTCGACCCGCGCTAACTTCATTACACACGACTGAATAAGAACCACATGACGTCTGTCACGACAAATGGGTATTAGATCAGTGCGGACGGTGTGTGAGTGTGTGTTTTGCTGCGTGCGCGGCTGTGGTGTTTGTTAATTCCAGGTTTAAGGAAGTTCACTGGGAAATCTAAACCATTTCAAAACATTACAACCATATTATGTCTGGCTACTCTATACCTGCGAATCCCTCGCATTCAATTTGAGGTCAAGACCCGAAAATTGGTCTGTTAAATCTTCATATGGAACAGATGTACCACAGCGGGTTATAATATAAATAGTACACTCTGTACTAAATAAAGTATATTATATATGTTTAAACCTGCATTATGGCTCACGTTCAGATTCACAGACGTGCTCCATCTTAAAACAGGATAAATAAATAGCCGTAAATGTTCAACGGTCACAAAATCTGGTTTGTGTTATACAAATTACATGGAAAGAGTGAACTTCCAGCCCAGATTATTAGACATTCAGAACTGTACTACCGCATCACAGTTTTAGCATAATACAATTTGTATCCATGGTGTATTTGTACCTGTGACATGTTGAAAAGTAACCTTCCCAACACCGCTGGGTGTCATTCACTCTGTGGGGACTTCTCAGAAAATGTCCCCACAAGGAAAAGTCTATTGTGTGAACTTTCTGCATCCATGTGCATTCATACATAAATGCAGTGATATGCAGTATGTGATTACAACCCAGTCACCCCCGTGTGCACATTAATGCCTCTGTAAATTGCCTACTCTATACGTTTCCGACTGTCTCCCTATTTTCCATGGGAGCATCATTATATTGTTTAAAAGACTGTGTGAGTAGAGAGGAGAAGGCTGTGGATGAGATGTTGATATGAGCCCAGCAGCAGAGCGCAAATACAAGCACCATCGATTTTGTGCTTATTGTTTTTTTTAACTAATGGCCACATTTGGGCCCTTGGCAAACAGCTGGCGGAGGAGCAGGTTTTAGATTAAAGAGAGTGCAAAAGACTCACTGAATTAGTAAAATATGGCTAAACCATATTTATTCTGCAGCATAATGAAATAAAGCAAAGGTGCTTTTCCTAAATTACCATTTGATATTATTCTGTGGCGGCATTCTGTTTATCTGTTAAGTCTCATATTTCCATCTCTGTATCTTTCCTCTCTTTGTTTATGGGTTAGACTTTTTTTTTTTGTCAGTCATGTATAAGTAGCCATACATTCGTTAGCTCTGGTTCACTCACATGGAAAGTGGACACTGAGGCTGATGTGAATTTTTTTTTGTGCTGAATACTGGTAATAGGGTAGAAGCACAAGTGGTATAGTTAGTATCTGAAGCGAAGAACAAATAGGAGCAACCTTCTTATTATAGATACAGCGAGGCTCCCCCTACATAGAGCACTACTGTTAAACTGAAGTCTTACACAGACTCAAAGCACAATGTACAAGTTTTCATGGATGCAAGCCAAGATAATAAACTAGGCTATAGAGTGCTGCAGGGATGATGTATTTTTGTAGGCTAACCCAGAAGTTAGCATCGCTCTGGTTCCCTCGACCAAGATCCAATGGGATTTTTCCATTGGCTTTTGGATTATTGCAGAAAATACGCTCTGTGGCAAACTTCATTATACTCACTATTACTCATTATTATACTCGTTTCTTTTAGCAAGATAACCTTCACAAATGAAAACGACTTCTATGGGTTTAGAAGCGTAAATGCAATCCCCAAAAGTAAAATGCTAACATTATAAGACTATGAAAGAACTACACCAAGGTCTCATGAATTCAGCGTCACCAACACAAAATGTCCAACATGTAATTTGATCGCACGTGCTTAACTCTTCTACAAAAACCTTTCCTCTTAAGGCCTTTACACACAAATAAACAATGCCAAAATGTGACGGGCACAGTCATTTTGCATAGAAACTTCTCTTATCAGCTGTGATGGGAAGTTGCGATACTTCTTCAATAAAAGGCCAGAACAGATTTACACCATTGAGCATCATGGAGCTTTCATCTGCTGCCTGTGTGAGCTCCAGTGTTCCTCAGTTCAGGTGGTGTGAAAGCTAGCAAAAAATGGACCTTGTTCCACATGTGTACACTGATCAGCCATAACATTATGACCACAGTGACAGGTGAAGTATTAACATAATTAACACAATATTGATTATCTCGTCACAATGGCCCCTAAACTGCAGGTCTTGTTGGGTGTTCCTGGTCTGCAGTGGTTAGTGTCCTACGTAACATGGTGTGAGGAAGGACAACCAGATCTCAATCCAACTGAGCATCTGTGGGACCATATATACATTATTACCGCCTGCCTACCACCTGTGTAGGTCCCCCTTTTTCCATGAAAACAGCTCTGACCAGACGCCTGGACTCCACTAGACCTCTGAAGGTGTGCTGTGGTATCTGTCACCAAGACGTTAGCAGCAGATCCTTTAAGTCCTGTTAGTTGCGACGTGGGGGCCTCCATGGATCGGACTTGTTTATCCAGCACATTCCACAGATGCTCAATTGGATTTAGATCTGGTTGTCCTTCCTTTGACCACTTTTGGTCGGTATCAACCACTGCAGACCGGGAAACACCCGACAAGACCCGCAGTGTTGGAGATGCTCTGACCAAGTCATCGCCATCACAATCTGGTACATGTCAAAGTCGCTCAGATCCAAACGCTGCCAATTTTGCTGCTTCCAACACATCAACCTGGAGGACTAGATGTTCACTTCCTGCCTAATATATCCCACCCACTGACAGGGGCCATCGTATGACCACTTCATCTGTCAGTGGTCATAATGTTATGGCTGATCAGTGTGTATAGAAACAGTGTTGTTGTTTTTTGCCACAAACTACTCATGACATGAACAACAGTATGAAAGAATGTGGCACCTGAATTAATCAGACGAAAAAATTCCCCCTGGTGTCTATAGGCCTTCAGCGTGAAACATCATAACGATAGTTTTCTTCACTTGTGAATAAATGAGTATGTTTTAAAAGCTCTCTCTAGTGACAATTCAAAGTGTCCCCTGAAAATCTGCTGTTGAGACTTCCAGGGGGTCTCACGTGTCAATCAAGGCACCTTCTTTTATTAAATAAACAAAAAAAAAAAAAGAAAAAGAAAGTGTTATTAGGGTGTCTGTGAGTGTGTGTGAAGACTGGTGAGTGAGTTAAAAATCACTGAGCTGTGAGATGTCAAGTCAGTGCTGACAGGAGTTGAAAATGTCAGAAAGACTCCAGATGCTCCATGCACACACACACACACACACACGCACGCACACACACACACACACACACACACACACACACACACGCACGCACACACACACACACACACACACACACACGCACGCACGCACACACACGCACACACACACACACACACACACACACACACACACACACACACACACACACGCACACGCACACGCACACACACACAC
>JAPQRN010000008.1:25607818-25621322 GCA_037367275.1 Coranthus polyacanthus | reverse complement strand
GAGTCGAATTCCAGCGACAGCAGCTGCGATTTGGGTTTATCGGAGACAGATGAGAAACCAGAGGCTGAGGAGGACTCGTGTCTGCAGTCACTGCTGAGCCTGTGTGTGGAGGTCAGGATGATGACGAAGGAGAGGACACGGCAGAAATATCCAGCAGAGAGGAAAATAACAAGAGGATCATTCGAAGAGCCCCACTTGTAAAGTCTTTCTCCCTTCCTTCCTCCCTGACTCCTCACTTCCTTACTGCTTCGCTCTTGCCCCGCCCTCCCAGGGTCATCTGTGTCTTCAACCTGCAGGTGTTACCTCACAAACACTCCAATGACTCCTTCTCAACCATCCGCCAGCACCCATCGCACCAGCAGCAAGCTATGTTTCCATGAAAGCTGTCGTATCAACACCTGCAACAACCCCAGTCCACTCAGGTTCACCTCCCAAGCCACCCTGTGTGTTTTACACAGAGACTGTAATTTAACAGAATATGCAACCAAATGGCACTTGGCTATTCAACTGCATAGCTGATATAGGGCTCCTACGTAGCGTCTGTTCAGTGTTCAAGTGGATAAGCAGTCGGCGGCCCACCTGGGGGACTGGAGTTTGAATCTGGTGAGACACACGAGGTTTTCCCTTTTCACTAAAACGCTCGTGTAATTTACATTTTTTTAATTACAATTAGAGACTTATGACTTGTCAACACAAGCATTATCAGCTCAATGAAACATTAAAAAATATGGCTCTGCACGCAAATATAACTGCTGTGTTGTGCATATTCTCTTGTCCCCCCCAGTCTTGTTTAGCACCAGCCGCCACTGAACACTTAAATCAGGTTAACAGTTACAAAAAAACATAAATATGCGAAACCTAGACACTTTCCTTATAGTCCCACGTCAAATCAAACCATCAACAAAACTTCATTATAACTTGGATCGACAGAGAAGTAGCTTTTGAGTCCACCGTCCCTTAAGCTCATACCTGACTCTCTGAAAGTCAAACAGAACCACATGAAACACATTCCCTGAGTTAATGTGTTTTCTGATGGTCTCTGTCAAGAAAACATGTGGGTGGAATATCCTTACCCCTAAGCTTAGCGCTACTACAAGATTCATGATCACATTCGTGCCCATGTACAGTTTCGTAAACATATTTTCTCATATTGCCACAGGTTTGATGTCTCCTTCCCACTTCTGTGACTAAATTAACTGCCTGTTCGAGCGGCGGCAAATCGGTGCCTGACTCCCTCTGTCTCTCTCCTTCCTCTCCTCGTCTGCCCTCCTCGCTGATGTTCCTAAATGAGCGGGCCGTTGCGGTAGCAGCAAATCATTAAGACAGAGCTGAGAAGGTCAAGTGCTTTATAAAGACGGGGGACAATTAAAAACCCGCGAGACAATGTAGCTCTGAAAAGGTTAGCGTACCCTTCTTGCATACACGCATTCACACAAAGTCACACATACACATGCGGGGGATGCATGCATAGGCCAGTTCTAAAGCACACACATGCCAACGAAAGCATCAGAGGGAGAGAAAACACAGAAAAAAAACACAGATAAAGAGGCAAAGCTGGCGCATGGCTTACAAACATGTACACAAAGGATTGGACTAAGACTATTGACAGCCACATTCGCATGAAAATCACATCCACATTCATCTACAAAACCCCAAAGAACAAGCTTACGAGCATGCACGCACTAATGACCAAACAGTTTATTTTTGACCGCGTACCAGCGGTTGCATGCCAGAACAAACTCTTCCAGTGTCTGAAATGGTTTTACGCTTTTTGAGATAATTTAAAAAGACATAAAAAAAAAAAATCATAATCACACAGTTTTCAGAATCTGTGGCTCAAAACCACTAAATTCCAACACAGAAACTTTATGAATCAAAAGCAATCTTTTCATTCGAAACTATCTATCCAGAATTTTTCTTTTTTTTTTTTTGAAAACTACACACGCCATCATGTGAATAGATCTTAATAGCAACCACCAACACACTGATGTGCTCAACACAAGACACTTCTAAGAATATCTTGTATTTCTTGTATTTTCAGGGTTGCACTTTAGTACTAGTTGTAAAAGACTGTGACAGATACGTATCTCTATTCAGATACATCACACACACAAATGCTATACAGAAACAAAAACATGACATTTTGTCCAATCTGTGCGTTGTATTTAAGTAAAAATGGCTATTTTTTTCAGACTTCAGAACACTGAAAGACAAAAACATACAAAATGTGAGAAAAAAAAAGAAGAAATTCTGCTGCTTCCTGTTTTGGCCTGTCCACAGCACCTCGTCTACATGACAAGCTATTTTCTTGCTGGCTTAACATCGGGGCAAGAATCTTCTGGAAAGATTTCCAGCTGCCAAAAGCGTCACCACATGCATCCTCCATTACCCAGAGAAAAGACATGCAGGCAAGGTGTAGCCGGTCTTAAACCTTCTACTGCCATGCCAAAAATAAATAAATAAATTGAAAAATTTCAATTGGGTTTAAGAATGGGAATATAGAACTGTGAACTGTGGGTGATTGATGAACCACAGCAGTCGGGTAGAATCTCTCATCGTCCCAGAAGAAAACACACCCGGGCTGCTCTGGTCCTCGTCTCTGCTCGACTGGAATGAGGATGCCATGTAGCGTGTCCAGGAATGTGACGAAAAGAGCAGTGGTGTAGGGACCGTGGTTGGCACGGTGTTGGCTGATGACATGTTGATACTAGGGAGTTTTATAGACCACCACGGTGACTGGAAATGGCTCCGTGTTTCTGCCGTAACGTCTTCTGCAGTGACCAGAAAAAGTAGCAGTGTTTTTTTATGCCAGCTCTGAAAATGAATATTCAATAATGGAAACTCTAAATTGACTGACTGTAATTTATTACTTACAAATTACCCTTTGTCTGGATTAGCACTGACATGGCTGTTGAAAATACATGTGTCCCTGTCCAGTGTAAAACCTTTTTTTTTTTTTTTTAACCCGAAGGTTCACTATGGAAGATTTGAGTACTGTGTGTTTTTTTTTTCTGGGAGCGGATAGCTAGCAGCATTACAAAAGACAGTGGCCGTCTCCATCGCCTACATCCATGATAACAGCCATAATATAACTATGTAGAGACTCCGGCTGGCTTTTCTGTGAAAATCCTTATGCTCACTAGTGAATTCTTCAAAGTCTCTACTGCTCCTCTACAGCTGCAATAGTGCGCAACACTAGCTACTGTTAGCTTAGAGATGCAGTCAGCTAATGTCAAAACACAACCAGCTCCCAGAACAGCACTGACTCCAACACAAACGTCATGTAAATACACAAGCATGTGTGAATCTTTCATATTAGATCTTTAAAGCATACATAAATTCGCCTAGCAACTGAAACCTAGACTTTTGGAATAGCAGAGTTGTAGAATACAGCGGGTGGTCTAGCTAACGCAACAGCAGACATCTAGTAGTGGTCCTTAAAACCATCTTTGCTGATACTCCCTATTCATCTCAGTGTCCAAGAACATTTAGAATGACGTGGTGGACAGTGATGTTCCATCCTCAGTCCCTTCTGTTCTGTCTTAAAGCCAGTCTCATCAGTAAAAATATTAAATAAATATAGAACTCCAAGACTCTCTGAAACAGACAAGACAATTAAAAACAGACCTCGGGCAGAACTTTGATCCCAACAAGACAAACAGAACAAGACCAAAAATATAAAACAACAAAAAAACCTGCAACAGTATTCATACATTTGATTTTAAAAATGTACATGTAGGCCTATATACATTAGGACTGGGGAATATTTCAAGGATCTAATGTAAAAATGTTGTTTTTCCTCTATCTTCTTCCATTTCACCTTGAACAATGAAATAAATTACTTGTTTCTATCCTCTTTTCATTGTCGCCACTGTATTTCATTAATTGTTTCTTTCCATTTACGGACTGAGGTGCCACTGGTTTCAGTTTTCTGTCAAGTGCTTAAGTGCTACTCTTAAAGTTCTAGAAAGACCGGTTTGGTGAGAGAGCAGCTGTGGTGTTTTACTATACATAGTATATTTATTACAATTATACATGTAATATTTGCTCAGGTCCTAAAAGAAGTGTGCACCAGAATACTCCATTCTAGTCGTATCATTTACTTTACATACTTAAGTGCAATACTGTTGTGGCTTCTATCTCCATATATCCTCACCAACAATTTGAAGTTACCTCCTTAGCATACTTACATACATGTTTTAAAGAACTCTCTCTCATATTCAGTCCATGGTGGAGGTCATGGTAGAGCTGCACTGCTCTACCACGACTTCTGAAATGGTCCTTCCTCGTCCTCCACTTCATCTCATTCCTTGACCTCAAGCTCTTGACCTCCATTTTCCTCCAAAACATGAAATCTCATCTGTGGCCTTTTTTCTAGTGCTAAAACTGATCTCAAAATGAACATTTAAGTGACTAGTGGGAGTTGGCAGATCAAGTTTGGCATTTGAACAAATGTGATTTAGAATTGAAAACTTAAGCGTAAAGCGTTGATTATTGTAGCAATTGTGCAGCCTTGGTTCAGGGATTTGGTACATGAGCTTCTGGTTTCAGTGATTGCGTTTCAAGTTGAAACACAATTGTGAAAAACTGTTATGAGCACAGAGGACATTGTTCCCATCACTCCAATTTACTAAATGACTGCAATGTTGTAAACACATTCCCTAACAGTAATTTTGTATCTGCTTAATGATGACTATGGGTTATTAAGTATAGCAGCAGTTATTTAAATGGGACTTTGTCCTCTCTGCTGTCTCTCGAGCAGTGGTGGCTTGTCCATAGGGGGCGCTGCCACTGAAATAATATTTTACTCGTTCTGTGCCCTTTTAACTGTATTTACTTAATTTCTGTGTGTATATGTACACTTCCTGTCCACGGGGCACCGGCTAAATGAGTGTCTGTAGGTGCTGAAACGCTTGGTGATCAGGTGATCTGAGGACATGCTCTCATTGGACGGTGCATTTGGCAGCCCATCAGAATTGTTTTTAATTTTCTTTGTCCTTGCGTGATTGGATAATTTCCGCTAGGTTGCCAAGTTGCCTTTAGTGAGACACAGATGCTTTCAGGATGGCAGAGTGAACATAAAGCGATGAACCTACTCCACAGGCGACAAAGTTTAGTCCCGTTCACTCCATCACACCTCTGCTTAGTCCCTTCCACCCCACTGTGACTGCGTTTCAATGCAGCGTCACAGCTATTTAACACATTGTGCCATGTTATAAGTAATGTGACGTGTGAAAAAGGGAAATATGCTGTGTGTGAATGGATCCGTTTGCACCTCATTCTTGCAAGTGCCTTAAACTTTAAAAACTTTTTTTTTTTCAGTTTTCAGTCACAGAAAACATAAACACTTTCACGTTTAGTCAAACTTTAAAAACACTTATGAGGTGTCAACACATACAGTATGGGCTGACTGACACAACCAAGATTTGGCTGTGCACGCAATTTCATAACTGCTGTGTTCATATTCTTGCTCCCCCCTCATCTAGTTTAGCATCAGCTGCCCCAGTTTCGAGGAAGACTATGTTGTATAATTATGTACATCTTAGAGGCAATTTTGACTGACTAATCACAGGGCTAATTAGCTGACGACTGTAACTCTCTACATAGCTTGTTTTCATGGAATCCTAACTCTAAGTGAAAAGGGTTACGGTTATAACAGAAGAGGTGTGAGGCCAAAATACATTTATTAGACATGCATTTGAAAGGGAACACTTCTACAGTTGTGGCCAAACATTTTGGCAGTAACACAAATTGACTATTTGCATAAATTTGATGTATTTGCCAATAAACGTACATATGTAATACATAGTTTCTGTGTTTAACATGGCTGAAACACAACCTAAACTACGTCAGGTCAAACGTGGCTCAGATGTAACCATAACTCTATCCCTAAAATGGGTCACCGGTGACCTGGTGGATATTGAGATGTTAAAGCAGTTTACCTACATTTTATTGCAGTTGCTTACACATTTGTTGGGCAATTTACCAAAGCTTTACACACAAGCTAAATGAGATGCAGCACTTGGAGATAAACATCTCACTTAACAATCATTTTTCAAAAGGGCATTTTTACAACAAAATTGTGCACACATGCAGCATTTGAATGACTCTTTCAAAGCAATAACAACACATTGGCACGCTTTATACAAAACAGTGCTGCCTTGAGTACTTTACCTAACAGGCTAATGTAAGATTTTTCCAGTACAGTTCATCTACTCATATCATTGAACATAAAAAGAAATGTTTCAACAACAAAAAAACACAGAGAAAAGTTCAGTTATGTACAGTAATCAATATGTTACCATAAACTCACAAAGAAACAAAACCAATAACAGTAAAATTACAGTGCAAAGAATAGAATAGTATTGCCGCTTTTCATGTGGGTACGTGTATGAATTTTGCCAATTTCAGATCTGCATTCCTAACAGAAGTGTTTTCTCAGTGATTGCAAGAGATTTCATTCTTGAACAAAGTGTCTAATGTAAGAAACAGTGTACAGTGTAATGTTTTGCAAGAAGTGTTTTGCAGAATTGCAAGAAAGTGGAGGGCAAAAGGTGTATCATTTTGCTCTGTTCAAGACATGGTTACAAAAGTTAAGGTTTTCATGCTTTTGAGATATCAGTTCCAGCATATAAGCAATCAGCAGCACAACTGTAAAAGACCACAGACAACCAAAACACATTAGTGAACAGGGTTATATAAAGAGCAGATGGTGCGGAGCTCAAGGCTGTGGTAGTGTTCTTTGTTGGAACTCTCCAGGTCTTCCTTCCCTCAACAGTCTGCAGCTGTGGAAATTTACATGGTAGAGTTAACAAATTTGAACTTGGAAACATTAAATTTGCATGATTTGTTCCGAGTTAAAATGTTAATGTAAAATGATGTCAAATTATTTATTTGCTCTGAAATGTTCTTGCTTTGCAATGCCCATGTGATCAGGTCTTTTAACAGTTTTTTTTTCTGAATGTTTGAAGCTCAATCTCTGAAACCATTTACACTTGTGTGCTTTACACTCGGTTTGGAAATGTATATACACTTCTAGCAAAACTGTAAACGGTGGTCTGTACTTTGCTACACTATTCTGCCAATTGCCATTGCACAATGACATATGTGAACACTCTCTGAGATGAACCGTTCACATACCGATCAAAACTTGAGCACTACAAATAGACCACAGGGAAGCGTTTGGTTTGGACTATAATACAGGCCCTGGATACGGTACTGCAGGAGATACTTTCCACGATGCCTAACTTATCTTATGGTCAGATCCACGAAGAAGACGCGATTTAGCTTAATTTTTCCTTTTTTACAACAAATCTTTTTGTTTCCTTCTATCATGCTTGCATTGTTTGAGGAGTGAAAAAAACCAAACCTTTCCCACTTATTTCTATTACAGTATAGTGTGTTGTGTTCAGAATACACCACATGAATGACAAAACCTTACTGCAAATGGCTCAGATGCTAGTACTTCTGTTTTGTCATTTATACTGTCAGTTTGTAGTTAAGGCTTTGTGAGCTTGTTTATGTGTGATGTAGTTTTTCGAGGTGTTTTGAGAGTTTTTTAAGAATCGCTTGCTTTGGCTGGTATGGTGTGACGTTTCGTGGTTAGTATAGTGTTTCAGAGAATCAGTGAATCAGGAATAAAACTATAGTACAAGCTATGCACAGTGTCGTGGAAGCTGTAAATAGTTGCTCTACTGTAAAGATGGCCGCCAGAACCTTCATTGCATTCATTGAAAATGAAAATACAACTCATTGCACTCTACAAAAACCTGTAGGAAGGAGGAAAATACTTCCTTTGTCTTCAGTAATAAAGCAATTTCTGATCAGTTCATGCTATCTGACCTTAAATGATCATTAAATGAACACAGGTAAGTAAGGGAGAGAAGGCAGATACACCGCCGTTCATTTTAGCCTACCTGGCTCAGTTAAACGTCTAATCTCTGTCGTACTTGAGCTTTGAAAGTGTGAACCAAAAGCAGCCACAAGGACACAGTTTTACAAAAAAAAAGGCAAGCCAAGCTTTCAATGGTCAAGGTGAATGAGGTGGTAAAAAATAAATAAACAGGCAAAAAAAAAACAAACAAACTGATTTGTCGACAAAAAAGTACAATGGCAACTTTGAAATTCGGACAGAAGCAGCAGAAAATCAAGGTCTACTTATATGGTGAGAACGATAACTGTCAAATGAGGAACAGGTGAGGAGGTGATGGTGATGAAATAACTGCGGAAAACAGACAAAGCATTACAGGAAATAATAATCCAAAAGCATACTGAAACAGGAGAAAAACAGAGCATTCAACACTCAGCTCAGAGCAATATTAGAGTTTGGACGAATATCACAGATTAGTGTCTTGGTTTTTATGTTACGTGTTTAGCTTTAGGGAAGAATTGCTTGTGTTCAGGAATACTGGTTACCAACGTGTGGGTTGAAAGGCTTCATGTACAGGCGTGATACATTTCATCATGCCTGTAGTTCTTCAACAATGTGGATTGTTGTTCACATTGTTGTTGGCCATTTCTTTTAAATCCATTATAATATTTTGCTATGAAAATGACAGTTTCCATGTATGGATTTTCTTTTTGCGAAATATTGATCGTGTTGAACGCCTGAGAGCAAATATGCGTGTTGTGAGCCTTTAAAGCCTTGTCTTTTGGAAGGTTAATGGGCCAGTTAGATAATGGTTATGTCTATCACACACTGCCTGCAGCGAATCGTAGTGGAATTTTACACAAAGCCTTGTATTCTCTGTTAAATGCTGACTCATCCTTTTTCTTCTCCGTACATGAGAAACATGAGGGTGTGTAGCATTTTCATACTCATTGTTCATTCATGTGAGGTGAGAGGTGGTGCTGTTGAAGTTACTTCTACTTCGACTCTTTTTCTTACCAGCTTCCACAGTGACTGAAACCTACTGTTAGACTTAAAGTATATTAGTTTGGTTAAGATCTGTTTGATCTTTTGTTTTGGCTCATTATGTGTGTCGTCGTGAATTTTATGATTATAATCTCTATAATGGTATGTAAAGGACTATGGTGTGTAAATCAGAGGATGACAAAAATTGAAAGGTGGTACTTGTTACTGATGTTAGCTCAGTTTCATTGACTTAGTCCATTGGCAGCAGAGGAGTCAAACGGCGTGACAGACAACCCGGATGGATGACAGACCAAATAGCAAAAGGCACCACTCCAACACATAACTGATCAACTGTAGCAAGTTTGGTGAAAAAAAAAATATTGAATGATTTTCCAGTTTTTCTCTAGAAACAAAATAATGACAGACAGACATGCTGACCGCTACATGCTACACATAATGTACCTTATCTGTATTTACAATGTAGTTCGATCTTGCTCTCTAGTTACACTCCATTAACCCATACATGCATGTGTGCAAAAAGTAACAACTAATGTTAGTTAGCTGTATATGCTCTACTGGGTTGAGTTCCAGTTGTCCTCCCTTTGACCACTTTTGGTTGGTTCTAACCACTGCAAGTCTGGGAGCTGCAGTTTTGGAGATGCTCTGACTCGGTCGTCTAGCCATCGCAATTTTGGCCCATTCCCCTTCTCCCAACCCATCAACTTCAAGGACTAAATGTTCACTTGCTGCCTAATATATCCCACCCACTGACTGGTGCCGTTGTAGAGCCGTAAGATTATAACATTATGACCACTTCATGTGTCACTGTGGTCATAATGTTATGGCTGATTGGTGTTGGTGACATTTGGCCACCTGGAAGAATAAAGAAAATGAAAAAAATGAGCAGCTTTACTGTATTCTCTGGTGTAACTTCTAGCTGAAGAACATAGCGCAGACCCATGGCTTATGTAACCCACAGAGGCTCTTATGCCTCTGTAAATATACAAAGATACAAAATAAAGTGCATATAGTGTATAATACACATACATAGCCTATACTGTATGTCCAGGCTGAATGTCTGTAATGTCCACAGCGGTTTACTACATCATGGATAAAATGTAAAATCTTGGGATCTTTTCCTGGTCCTCCTCTTTTCTTTTTCTTTTTTACCGCTATATCCCTCCAGTATTACTGTTTTTTACTCTCCTCATTTCCTCCTCGTGTCACTTCATCTCTCCTCACCCCTTAGTTTTCCTGTCACGTGCCTTTACCTTTTGTCGACGCTGATTGTTCCATATCTGTCTTTCTCTCCGTCTGTCTTTCAGGGTCATGCTATATTTCCCTGGGTGTTCACTCACAAGATTATCTCATGTTGGCGAGCTGGCCCTGCGGTAGAATTAATTGCATCAAACACTGATAACACAGACAAGAGGAAGGGGAGGGGAAGTACTGATTACATTTGGCTTCAGTCAGATAAATAGCCACAACTAACAATAAACACTACTGCTAATATCCTTCCATCTTATTTTTCTTTCTCTTGTCCCTTCTATATTTGTCTCACCTCTGTTTTCGCAGAGCAATATCACCTCTCTCTGAGTCACTTCTGTTCTTAACCTAATAATGAAGCTTTTGAATGAATGACTACTACTAATGAATACTTTTGCTCAGAATTTACATGCTAATACCCAGTGACAGTATCGTAGCCATGAATACACAGGAACTCACGCTAATACCATGTTCTGTGCATCCTGAATACACAAGCATGAGAAACCATATTCATAATCAGTCTCCAAACCCAAGCATTCACACATTCACAGACAAAATCATATTATTCAAATGCAGTTTCACATACAAATGCAGCCACAACTCACATATGCCAACAACATTAAGATATAACACTGTTGCAGTTTTCATTTTTTTATTGTCATTTACTTTTGAGTTGTTTTGTTTGGTTTTAATTAGATTTTCAAGTGTTTTTGCTAGTTTAGATTTTATTTTTTGAAAATGAAAAAAAAAAAGACAAAAGAAAGTACTGTGCACAAACTCAAACCATTTTGCAAAACTAAATTCTTTTAGGGCAGAAGGAATATCAACAAAAGATAACAATAAAAGATATGTCAGTGTGTTCTGCCTCACCTTGTCGAGGTTAAGTTATCCTTCTTGTGAGTTCCATATATAAACTATTATATCCACTACAAGGCAGTTGCTCTTATCTAAGCCATATTCAATCATATTCTTTTTGAAATCGGACTCTCCCATTGTCGCCGCCACAGTTCCAGGTATGGACGGCTTGCCGACACAGATGCATGACGTGCTACTATTACTGTAAAATGTTAATGCATACAGTTGTGTCTCATATCAACAATACCAACTTCATTTAATGTATCACTGCACAAATTAGAAGTCTAGCTGTCAGATCACATGCAATACCGAATGCTAATATGCTATGCTAACAGGCCAGGTATTGTAAATAAATAACGGTAAATTTTAGAAAAGGTTTGCTGAATAAAATCCCTTGATGTCATCTTAGTGTTAACTTATTAACTACAACTACAACAAATAGTAACACACAAAAGCTTGTCAATCACACCTGTCAGTTAAAGATACTAAAGCCCTCTATTAGTCCTAAAAGAACCACTACACTTCTTAGTGGGTCCAAATGAAGCAAATGAGACCCGAATGATTCCATGTAAAGATGCAACCTAGTATTTATATAGAAAAGTTTAATGTAAGTCTGGTCATAGTTTTCTTGTGACAAAACAAGGGCAAAACAAGGCTTTCTTCCACCGCCCACCGTTATTTTACCAGGCTTATTTAACTAAAATGCCACATGGTTGTTCAGTCAGATGCACTAATTGACAGGGAAACAAGCCTGGGTTTTGCTTCTACACAAGAAAGCTCACACTCAAAAAAATATATTTATTCTAACACTGCCGTAGAAGTGAACACAAATCACACAGCAGCAGGAGACTCGTTTAAAAGGTAGAAACTGTTGATCTGACAATGGATACATGTTCAGATTAGATTTATGTCATAAGATACTGTCTTAACCTGACCAGGGAATGTCTGCTGTCACTTGTACTGTAGCAGCTGAAATTAATGAGTCATTGTTAAGATGATATCGTTAGCTAGCGTTAGCTAATCAGCCACATCCACTTATGGATGTAAACATCTACAAAGTGCAGCTCTGGCAGAGACTTCACTGCTTTTAGTCCTTGGTTGAGTTTATAGTGAGCATATCTGAAGTAAAGCTTTTCAAATTTTCCACATTTCCCTTTTGAGCCATAGAAGCCCTGATGAAACCACTATTCTGTATTCCCCATGGTAGAAACAGCTTCTGAAATCACAAATCAGTGCAGTTTTGGCACCGTTTTTCACCATATACCTCATTATGCTCTATCATTGATTCGGTTTGGTGAGACATTTCCTCTCCATGGGGCAAATTGTCTTATAATTATGCATGCTATCATGTATGACCAGTAAACAGGTTTGAAGTGCCGGAGCTTCAATATGAAGCTGTCTTTGTTCCCCAGTAGACAGATAGAGAGTAATTATCTGATATTAAAACCTCTCTCATAAGCCGTAGTGATTACAGTTGCATATCTGGAAACATTCCTGCTGCGGTGACATCGTCAAAGAAAGTTGAGTCGAGGTTTTACATTTATAAACAAGAGAGTAGAAGAGTATCTGTATGGCCATATAAAACCAAAAAAAACACATATTGCAGCTCCAGTCTAAATGACAAAAATAAATCAGTACTCCTTAGATATTGGTAATTTGTATATTGAGTTCATTTAAATGCTACCTTCAGTTACAGTAGGTGCAGCAAACTGTAAACTTATTTCAGTCTCGGTGGATATATTTTTTAAATCCTCTCCAAAGCTCGAGCTACCAAAACTCTCAGGTTCTGAAACCTTTATTCATATGTTTCTTCCACAGTTATGTTATCTTGTTTTGCCTTTAAAATAGAAAGAAAATATTCAGTATTACAGCATCTAAAACATCCAGCAAATATGGAGAAATATGCTAAACTTGTGAATTCTTTGACAGATTCCTTGATCCAGAACGCCCCACAGGAAAATTGAGTTCATCCATTTTCACCACTGGGGACAAAATAGGCTTCATATTCATGAACTTGGCAACATGACGGCATTGTGTATCCAACTGAGCTAAATAAGTATATCCGGAAATGTAACATTTGAGCTGTGGAAAATTAATTATAAGACAACTTCACATGCAGTACAGAAAGAGAGAGAGAAAGCTACTGAACTAGTACAATACCCTTTTTGACACATTTTAATACAGGTAATTCATTTAACAGCTCATATGTTTCAGCAGGATTTTTGCTCATGTTCACATATTTTTGCAACATTCAAAATCACACATTCTGTTACAGGATGAGACCTTGTTAAAGTTTGTCGCGAAGACAAAAAGACCTGTTGTTATGTCTTTCAGTAACATTACAATTCTTCATTTATGCATAATTTGGATATTTGTTCATTTTGGCTGATATTATTGCAATATTTAAACAGTAGCTAGAATGGTGAAATAAATACTAGGCCTACAGTTTCCTGATTGTGCACCATGCAAGTGATAAAGTAAAACCAGGAGTAGTTCACGGACCTCTGCAGCCACCAGCAGCTCACTGAC
>JAPQRN010000008.1:25590077-25606291 GCA_037367275.1 Coranthus polyacanthus | reverse complement strand
GACGTAGCGAACGTTAAACTGATACCAATTCTGGAGAAGAAGGAGGAGAAGTTGCTTTTGACATCTTCCCAGATTTTGTGAACACATTGTCTCAACCACCCAGTCTCTACTTCTGCTACTCTGGTCATTACAGCCACGTATAATGCAGCTCATACCACCTTCTCATAACACTGTGCAGTCTAGTTCTCTCCAACCCAGTTGTTCTGAAACATTTCAGAAGTTTTCTTTGTTTGAGTTACATGGATCGCTGTTAATTTGTCCCACAACACGATGAATAATACGCATTCTTACTATAGTCCAATGTCACTGTCAACACAGAAGATCCTCCTGAATCTTAAAATGTGAGCATCAGACCAACTTGATGGACTCTTGACTTTAACAATAATAAATGTACTTTGTCAGCAGTATAAACAGTCACGCATCCCTACATGTAAATGTGAATAACACTTCATATGGAAAGCCATCTGCTGTTGGATCTATAACAATGGCTAGAACACATTAAACAGTGAGATTGGTTTTAGCTGCTTCTGAAAACGGAAGGTGATGTTTCAGGTAATGATCTCATTTAGATGCGGGGAAAGACAAGAAAAATACAAACAAACAGCGGGACGATTCTGCAGCTGCTCATTATCTTAAAAAGCTATTAGACTAATTGAGAAACCACTTTTGCTAGCCCTATAACTATTAGTCCAAAGTACAAATTTCAGTGCATTTATTAAATGTGACAGATTTACGTCCAGTAACACATTCAGTGAAGCTTTCAAAAGGGACGTGCATGTGGGGGTTGTTGAATTTACAACAGAAACTCCAAAAACCAAACACGGAGAAGATGTCAAAAAGGGGAACATTTGTAAAGCATCTGTACCACTGAGATAAGATGAGATAAGATAAGATAATACTTATCTTATCTTACCAAAAGCAAGTAGTAAGTAGCAACAGTACAAAGTATTAAACATAGTAAGAAATAGACGGTAAGAGCAGTAATAATGTAGATGAAATAAAACAGGGTTTGGCTCATGGTTACCATGATTGTACATTCAGGATGGCTGGTCTCTTTTATTAAAAAAAAGACTATAATAGGGGAGAGAGAAGCTTTTAGACAAGAAAGAAAATATTATCACATACCTGTGCTCCATTCAGATTCATATAACAGCGCTGCTCAAGCACACCTAAATTTCCCCTTATTATTTTCCACTATTATAATACTTAGGAGCAATGCATAAGTGGTTTTCTTTTTTTTTTTCACAGCGCCTAAGAAAAGTGAAAAGGATGAAAGTTATGAAAAGGAATGAAAAGGAAGAAAAAAAAATGAACAGGGAGTTTTCCACCACGTTTCGCTGATATTTATGCTTGTGCTATATCTTCTCTCACCTCTCCTCCTTCTCCTCCTCTGACTGACGACTACGAAACAGGTGAAGTGGAGCTAACAGTTTACTCGAGTTGATGACAACCTGCGCGATATGACGGTGTACTGCACTTTGGATGATACAGGCAGGAAAAACTGCACGAAAGCAACACAAAGAAACACTGGGAAGGGCGAGTGGGACGTAGAAAGGGATCATTCAGAGGGCTGTTTCGCAAAAACCCAGACTGTGGATTATGCCACGAACTTCCAGTTATCCTGAATGAATGGAGCTGTGATTCCGTTTTATTACAGCAGCTGTGTTCTTTCTTTACATAGATCCTCATATTTCCACAAGAGGACACCTTAACAGGAAGTCACGGATCTCAACAGTGAAAGTTGCTTAAGAAGTAGATTATTGATTAGAAATATTGTTTTAAAAGTTCAACAACTCCATTTAACTCTGTTTACAATATTTTACATTAGATTTACAATAAGTATTGTAGCTGAGGGTTAAGCACTCACGATGGTTATACGATAAAAACACTGAGGCTTCAAAGTCTGAGCGAGGAGGCAACATTTAATGCTCCTTCTCATTGACCATAGCCCATGGATGTAGAGCTGAGCATTGGTAACTCATTAAAATACCTTGTGTTAGATTTGTTGGATCACGTGAACAGTGACCCTCTCCCTCTGTAGATATAAACATTTCATTCTAAACTAACAATATACAATATTTCTGCAATTAGATCCCCCTAAATCTTACACTGGATCTTCAAGAATTGTCTTGGTTTTTTTTTTGTGTTGAAGAATCATGATAATATCACATGACTCTGTGATTTCCTAATGAAGATATTTTAAATCTAGTTTTTTAACTCTAAATGTACTTATGCATGCACTGTTGTTCTTCTGGAGAATCCTGCACCGACTGCACATTACGCCACCACAAAACAGTGTAGCTCGTGTAGCTTTTTAAGGCCAGAGTAATGCACATTCCACTCCACTCATGAAGTCATAACACTTTAATAGCCTGACAGAAGAAAATTTGTGTTACAGCACTATTCTTGGGCTGGGAGTAAATGCTATGCAATGTCTGCACCTCAATTTCAATAAATCTGCGTTCCGTTTGTTCAGTCGTCATGTCATCCAGTGAGTTAGTGTCTACATTTTGCCACTGCGCGAGGTTGTTAAAACATTAGATCATGTCCGCGAGAGTGTAAAGTTTGGACATCTCCGTGATTTGTCGACTTCTTATTGTGCGTTGCCAGTGTGGCCACTGTCACTATGCCACATATCCCCCTGTGTTCACACACACACACACACACACACACACACACACACACACACGTCCCTGCTGTCTCACTTCGAATTTTGGTTAATTAGCCACTTGGAGAGTTGTAAATGAGCGGGGACACACCGTTGATTACATTTTTATTTTGATGATGAGAGCATCTTCTAAGGGATGTGCACTTTAAGCATTAGCAGAATAATTAACACCCTGCTGTAGTAATAGGCCCCACGGACAGACGAGAGAGAGAGAGAGAGAGAGACAGGACGCGCAAACGCAGGTGGAAACCGACACGTACGCGAACACTTCTGCTCTGCAGCCACAGAGGAAGGAAAGAGAAACGTTCCTCAGATTCAGATAAACCCATGTCAAATGTGTGTCTTTAAATGCAGGTTGACGCTTAGATTCATCTTGAAGAGGGATGTGTAGTCGCACTGTGACAAACACTGCAGAGGGTGTTGGTTGGAGACTGGAGTGTAATAAAGACATTACTTGTTTATTTGGCGCCTGCAGGGACACTAGTCTCTCCTCCTTCACTCTGCACTCCTTTTATTTCATCCATCATTCGTCACTGTTTGTCAAAGAAGAGAAAAGCACCTGAAAGCACTAAAAGGTCTCATTCATCTTCCTCTGTTCTGTCTTTGATCTGTTTGTCTGTCTGCTCTGGATCTGCCTCTTGTTTGTTCTCCATCCCCCCATATTCTCTCCCGCTCATTGTTGCTCGTCCCTTCAAAGTGTTTTCTTACTTGTCGTTTTTCTCTCTTTCTCCCACTACATATATACTGTATATATACAGTCATGGACAAAAATTATTAGACCCCTGGTATTATCATTTATAGGTAGGTTACATTTCTCCCAAATTCCAAATAAAAATAATGTTGTTTCAAGCATTTATTTGCAGAAATTGACACCTGCTCAAAGTAACACAAATTAAGTGTTTTCAGACCTTAAATATTTCATTTTTAAACAACAAAATGCTAATGTTTTAATTGAGCAAAGTTCAGAAATCAATATTTGGTTGAATACTCTTGATTTTCAGTCAACACTTTGATGCTCTCTGTTTCACTTTGCTGATTGTGTTTCACGTAGCTCAAAGCTCAGCTTCATTTCAGAGGTTTTCAGTTGGTTCAGGTCTGAAATTTGCAGTGGTCTAATCATTTTTTCCATGACTATGTTTGTGGTTTTCCTTTGAGAGGGAAAACTCTCAAGACTTTTTTTTTTTGCAAACAGGGAACAAGAGGAGGTAGGATGACTGAATGTGTCCTGGTGTGAAAACCAAAAGGATCAGTCATTTCAACAAAGAAAAAAAGAAAAAAACAAGCAACATGCCTGCTGTACTTTCAAGAGACAAAACCCTCTAGTGGCCGTAGGAGTTGATTTATCCATCAGAAACAAACAAAAGAAACAAACTTTAAAGATCCACTGCAGTCAAGTTAGACAAGACAAAAAAATACTTGGCATCAAATAATATTTTGTGTCTGACACGGTGTTTCAGCAAAAATATGAAATAAACTTGTAAAAACAGTTAAAACAGCGTCTCTTCCACCTCCCTGAAATATTTTTAATTAGAAAAGTTTACCATTCAAACACAGCATCGTTCCCGTTCTCTTAAACGTCTGTTTTAAACATTATGTGCAGTGATGGCTTCAACTCAGCAGCTGAAGAGGAAAACATTCAGACTATGTCAAAGTCAGAACTGACCCTACTCTGCACAGTGAAACATGATGAACATGAAACATGGAAAAAAAAACACTTGTTGAGTATGCGTGCGTGTGTGCGCACAAGGACACATAAAAACTCACTTGAGTGATTTTGTTACATAAATACTGTGTAGCGTATATACTGCATGCATATAAATGAGTTTTACTGGGGAAACCGTCTCCTCCGTTCACTTTTACTCCTGACATTCACCTTTTTTTCAGTGCCCTGAAGCTCAGAACACCGTGTTTTTTTTTTCCATAGAGAATAAATGACTACGCTGCTATTGTAGATGTTGTGTCAATCCTCGTTCACGCCAACGATTGTTTTTTTCTCTGTACAAGTGGTTGTGGTTGTGTAGTGGTTTTTGCTTTTTTTATATAAAAGAGATGGAAATACCTCTTCTGAATACAGTCTGACATAGCGAACACTTATCTCATAAGACTAATCAGCTGTTTCCCCAGCATCTGCCTGGATATTGAAAACATAGCAACAGGTATTGATGAGATGAAATTCTTCCTCAGTCGCATCCATGAAAAAAACATCACAGCCATTTAAGATGAAAAACAGAAACAGAATGCTCTAATTCAGTTGACAATTATATCCTCTTTTTCTTCACTTTCGTCCCTAACCCTCCACCAAGTAGTTTCTGAAGCAAATGCAGTTGAATCTGGAGCCTAAAAACAAACAGACACAATATTTACCCCCGATTAGGTGTTTAAAAACACACACACACCACGGTAGTGTGTAACCTGCACCTCAACCTCAGACACAGTGATCACTGCTGGGCAGACATCCTCCTGCGGTGACGAGCAGCTGCGCAAAACACATCAGTCATCCCTTTCAGTCCAAAAGTCAAGACAGTCAGATAAGGTCAAAGTGGTGGAGATCAAAGCTCACATCGGCACACCGAATGGCTGTCTGATTCAGACGTACACGAGATACCCTTGTGCTCACAGATAACTGAAACCAAATCAGACACATCAAATGTCATCTATCTTCAATTCGGATCAGACGCATCAAATGTCATCAAGACTTAATTCAGATCAAACGCATCAAATGTCATCAATCTTCAATTCAGAGGGGCTGGAGAGGTGGACTGCGATAACGGAGTATATTCTGACGTTTGCCAGATTAGTCGGCATCATACAGAAGTGTTTCGGCATATGTTGGTACATATTCATCCTTCGGTTTATTTGAGACAGCAGCAGAAAGCGCCGTTAAGCTTTGAGCTTCAGAAATGCTCGGGAAAACATAGCTTGTGTGGATGCTACTTGATCAACGGAACGGCTTTTTGATTCGGAAGACTGCGATGTCAGCACCGAACTGCTGAAAAATGAAGTTGCAACCTCTGGGACTTAAAAATAAAGTGTCAAAACCTTTAACATTCAACATAACAATTAGTGTAGTCTGTGTTTTCTCACCTCTCCAGCTATGGTCCGTTCTGGCTCCAAAAAACATTATCTTATCATAATTGTCATTCGCTTCACTTCATCGCCATTTCCCCCGCCTGTTTTTACCTCCGTTAGATGAGATTTACGCTGCCAGATCCCGAGAGTGTGTGTGTTGCTGAGGCACAGACACGCCTCCAAACAAAGTCAATCTTCTCCCGATCAGTGTGTCTGAAAAATGAACGTTCAGAAGATATTTGGCTGATAAAAAATGGGTTCAATATTCACTTGGGCCTCTGAAATAGGTTTGTTTACTTAGTACATGGTAGTGATACTACTGCCCAACGCTGATCATATGTCAGCCACCCACAGGAAATAAAACACTGCTGCGTTAATTGGTTTATTTTTAAAATATTCAAAAGTAATTGCTAAAATAAAAAAATAAAAAAACATTTAGACAGCGCTAGTATTTAACCATAATACACAAAGAGACACAAAGAGTAATTCTCTGTGTACGGCCACAGTCCCAGCTACACAACAGTTTTTACCTGTCAGTTCCAGAAATGTATCAACCTTGGTTTGGCACGATGCTGTCAAACTCTTGGTTGCATAACAAGGATTATGTAACAAGCCATTCGCCCATTGAGCTGTCTTTCTGTCCTTCTTGTTTATAGTGACCGTAAGAGCTGCACTTCTGCGTTTGAGGAGAAGAAAAAAAGCGCCCTGTCTGATCAGAGGATTTCGCCGACAGAGCTCTCGTCTCATCCCTGGGCTTCAGCACCAGATGAAACTAAAGGACAGACATGAGGGGAAGTTAACTGGAATCAGGTGCCAATTGTTGTCTCATCGTGTTGCTCCGTCTAACTCAGCTGTACTCTGCCTATCACATAGATATTTCAGGGTTTTTTGTTTTTTTTCCGCATATTTGAAAGTGACGGCAAAGGAGAGAGGAGATGACAAGCAAGGTCATGAGCCGAGTTGCAGCCTATTACTTCAGAAGTGTTGTGCCTGAGCCTGGTGAGAAGCTAGGATGCCTTGAGGTAGATAAACAGATTTCTGTGGTTGTTGAAGGAACACAGTTTGTACTGGAGTCATCTGGGGTTAGAGTTGACTCACCGGGAGACAGACGAAAACATCACTGCCTCCCACACTGTCTTCCACAACATGCTCAACTGTCAGCTCTCTGCTCTCTATCTGCCAACCTGTCTCTGCTCTAGTGTTTTGACTAAACAAAAAAAGACTTTCTGTTGCACTCCTTTGTTTCCAGTACAGTGTTAGATTGTGCGATTAAATAGGCAGTTTTGCTCAATACTTCGCATTTTAAGCATCGAGGCAGAGGAAGCACCCATTTGACCTCTCCCCTTAAACCAGCCTCGAAGGACTCCATGTTATCTTCTGCAACTTACCGAGCTGTCATTCATTGTCAGTTTGTGTGCTGACATTGACCCTCTGTCTGTCAGCTTCTGACAAATGAAAGAAACCAAAACAGTCAACTAATATGAGTGAACACTGCTCTGTGTCACTGTAAATTAAAGCTGCAACATGCAACTAAAATGACAAATATCTTCATTGTCATCACTGTGTCGTCCTGTTGTATATGAGTGTTTGAGCTTTTCTATGACTTTGAAGGTAGGACTTACACTTTTTTCTTTTAATGCTAACTGAAAATTTGAACCAAAGTTCAACTTTTTGTTACATTGTACATTTGGTCCAATAGTTTTGCTCTCCAACTATACTTTTGGCAGTGGACTAATATGCCCTATGACGGCCACGCATGTCACAATGTCAGGATGTTTTTAATTCGATTCATTTTGAACTCCTTCCATTAGTTTGTCGTCTTCCCTGGGTTTTGGCGATAGCTTTGCATAACTTTTTGCAATTGGTCCAAAAGTTGGAACCATCCAAAACACACACGCGTGAACCGAACCATGTTTCAGTTTGATCCGGACCGAGACCAACTCTTTTGGTCTGCACTGTGGTCCAGGGGAGGTTTCACATGTGCAACTTCAAATCAAACTGGTCCAAAGTCTGAGACCAAATGAGGTACATGTGAAAGCACCCTAAGTTGTGTGTTGTAATCAACTGACAGTAAAGTTGGAGTCAGCATCTAGCAGCTGTCAGTGGTATTACACTTTAACACTCCAGTTCACTCCGTTTCACTGTTTTGCCTCCTATCACATATTGCCAGTTTAAAGGGAAATGTTAACACCCGTACCACATTGAGAGTAGTCTCAGTGCCCTGAAATGTCTTTCAGGCTCTGCTGAGGACAAAGGAACAACCAGCAGCACCCTGACAAGACTACGAACCAGATCAAACAGGCCTGTAACTGCACCAGACATCTGCTGTACACCAGCAGCCTTCAGATGAACAAGGAGAGCTGGACGGTGCGCTGTCCCTTCTCAGCGCTGGGATGTTCATCTCATCTCATCAGCCAGATCCTCTAACTGTAAGATCTGTTCAAACCGAGGTGATCGCACATCTCTCAGGTTAAATATTTCTGAAGACTGTACTGCCGTTTTATACAAAATCTTTGATAAATTACGTGAGGACAGCTTTCCACCACTTTAGGTTTGGTCATACTGATATTGCGGTATGATTTGACAGTCAGCTTAAAGGCATTTCAACAAAGTTTTGTGTTGGAGTTAGAGTTAATGCATATCAGTTCCAGATATTGGTAATCAGTCCCTTAGATTAGTAATAAACAGCACTGGTATCGGTCTTCAAAAAGAACATGTCAATCGCTGATGCAGATAACAATTTAAAAGTGTCAAATGTTAAGTAATAAATTAATAAAAGACGACTCCGTTACCAATTAGTGAACTAATCGATTTTAATTGTTTCCTTTTCTCACTGCTGTCACACTCTGACCTGCTTATGTAGTGGATAAAGCTATAAGTGAATTGATGTGTATTATTAAATTACATTTAATGACATGATCACAGTTTTACTTTGAAAAGAGCTCTGTGGTCTCACCATACGTTTTATTTGGGCCATCTAATAGGTGTGCCAGTCCATGTTTAAAATGTTTCCTCTGTTAATAAGTAGGTTTTGATGTTTTGATGATCCGAATTTTGGAGCTTCTGTTTACTTAAAACACATTTGGGTTTCCTGACAGACAGCGCACCTGTAGTTGTGGTTAATAGGTTATGTAGACAACACAGTTAAATTACTTTGTTACGCAGTGCTTGATCAGGTTTACCATTTTAACAGGTCAGTAACATAGCGTTTAGCATTAGCTCACCCATAGAGAGTTGCTATTGTTGTTTTTTAGATGCATCAATGCATCTTCATAAGAAGGTCTGTCCGTCCGTCGCCTCCCATATTGTTTAAAACTTGATATCTCGGAGCAGCTTGACAGAATTATAAGACATAATTATACGAAAAAATACAACTATAAGACATAATTTGGCACAAACTTGGCACTTTGACTCAAAGATAAACTGAAGAAACGTTGGTGACCAAAGGACACATTTTATCGAACTCATGGTTATCGCTTAATTGTATTTAAATTTTTATGTTCATTTTTAATTTATGTGCAATTTAGTGCTATGATTACACATAAAACACTTGGCAGTCGCCTAATCTAAGATACAAAGTTGCTGACCCCAAAAATGTGATATAACAGAATGCTTGCACTGTTCAGCCACTGCACATAGACAATAACCTTACTATAATTATAATAAATTATAGTTACCTATTGCAGCTTTAATGTTTAAAGGCATCATGTTGCTGGAAGGTGCTTTGATTCACTGTTTATGCCATGCTACCATAATAAATCTGACAACTCATTTCATGGACAGTGTGACTTCAAATTGCATTCAGTTTATGTAAATGACCCTCTTTAGCTTGCTCAAGGACAGTAGGCAACAATAAATAAAAAAAAAAAAAAGAAGATATGTCTATGGGGTTTTAATTTGTAAACAATAGCTCATATCCGTTTTGTACATAAATGTATTCATTGCCAATGAAAGATCTGCACCTAATAATGAAAATTAAACATTTGGAAGCATTCAGTCTCGTGTTTGTTGTATCTGAATGTCTGTATCCACAGACATGATGGCAGTCAATTCTCATTAGCTCATGATGCAAACTGACATTTAATCCCATTTCTGTCATGCGTTATCAGACACTGCGAGGAAGACGTATGTCATATGTCAACTCTATTACACACAGGAGATTGGCTTCAATTATCGTGCCCAGATACAATATGCCAATAAGTACACATTTGAAGATGACAGACGAACACACAGAGCAACGCGACGTGATGCTAACACAGACATAGGCACGAAGGCACTCGCATTTGGACATTAGACATCGCATTTCTTGTTATTGGTGAGGCAAGACAAGCAAATACTGAGTTAACATAGACGGCACATGACATCACATATGTACATAAAAACACAGAGAAGAAACGAAATGAAATAATAAAAAACCGATAACTTATTCTTTCACTTCATAGTCACACTATTCACCTTGGATGCTGCCAGGGTATCCACACACATATTCACGTGTATGAACCCGCACATGCGCGTCACGCCAAGAGTGGTGTTTTACAATTCCATTACTGACCCTGACAGTTGCAATTATGCAACTCTTGTGTATTCACGCAAAACACAGAGAAGGAAGTCTATTCCAGTTGAGGCTTCACCCCTGCACACTTTGACTTCAATTGACTTCTATTATAAAGGCCATACTAGCGTGCTACAGCAACTCTCACACTATGATCCTGCAGTCAATCCTATTTCCATAACCAGCATGGAGCCACATTGCTAATAAAGTTAGCATGCTGACAGTCAGTATTCACTGTGTGTGTTAATGCCCCATTCTGAGCCGAACAATGGTGGTGCTAGACTTGTCTATATTGGTTTTCCCCATTAGAAGCTAATAGTTTTAGTTGGGTTAGTGCAGTCCATCCAGACCCCGCTGTGAACATTGATTTCAGTGTTTACTATTCTCAGTGTGTGCGTGTTAGTGTGTGGGTTTGTGCATGGATGTGTGTGTGTGGGAAAGACAGAGTTTGCTGTGGTCGCCCGCTGAGGTGCATCACAGAACAGAACACTGAGACTGACCATGAAGAGAAATGTGTTTTAACCCCTGGGTCTGTCGTCAAATTACTAAATAAATTGATTTCATAGTTTTAGCTCTGGCTTTTTCAGAAAGAAAACAGAAGATATTACCTTTTAAACAAAAACAGATGTGTGCGTGCTAATTTTCCTTTCCCTGCATCTCTGCCTAACAAGATTAATAACACATTAAGGACACACTGATTCAAACCACTCACTAAAAGTAGACTAAAAGTAGCCTAAATGGTTTTGAATGACAAATAAAAACAATGGCAGGCTTTGTTTCCCTGGCTCAGGATGTGGGATTAGGACAAAAGCACATCAACATATTGAAAATGAAGCATCAATCAGTGAGCTTTAAAACATTTTAAAATCTATGTCTGCATAATTCCCAAGTGGCAGCAACCATTACTTCAAAGTGAAGGCAATGTGGAGGTATCTTAAAATGTAATGCTACTGACGGCCACTAGGTGCTGACTCCAAAAAATCCTGGTTCCAATTGATTCCCATTTAAAATATTTTGACTTCTCTCTAGAAATACGTCAATATATAATAAGTCAATAAATCAGTCTGCTTTGAAACTTTTTTTTCTTAACAAACTGCTCTATTGTAGTTGTATTGTAGTGACTGTCAAAATATTTTGTTACACAGACTTTTCCTGAAGTTTACCCTTATTTATTTACAATGTAGCATATGTTAGCTACATTAACTAATGATAGGATTAATTCACTATTGCATTGTGGTGTCTAAACACAGTACGCAAAGTTGACATTACGGTTATCAGACACTACTGTATGTGTTAGCTAACATTTAGTATGTAGCTGAACTTACTTAGTGGTTTTTAACAGACTATATCCTTGTCAGCAATGTGTCTGGTGTTGTCAGTAAGCTAGCAGTAGCATCAGCTGGGTGAGTTTTACCCTTCGCTCTTTCCAAGCTCCAGGCTCCAAATATGGTCACTTCAGGCTCCATAAAGCCAAGGCGGCAACAGCCAAAATGCAAACTCGAGGTTTCAAAACGGTAATCCACAAACCACTGGCTACATCCTCTTGGCTTATACAGTCTATGAAACCTAGAAAGCTGTACCTCTGCTGTCTTTAAACAGCTTTATGTTTTTATCCTGTAAAAAGAAAATAGCACACATTAGCTACACTGTGAAGTGCTGCTGAAAGTATTCAGGCTTTGTCTTACACACAACCACGACCAGGGATAGAAGTTAAATATGACAAAAAACATATTTCTGTTGCTTTTTTTTCTTTTATGGACTAAAATGTTTTACTTAGATATCTTTGTGTAGTGTGTATAATTTCACTCTTCTTTTGCACATTGCACATTGTAATTTGTCTAAAGCTTGTTGCCTGTTGTATGTCACATTTTTAACAAAGCCCTCCCTAGAGCTTGTGGTTCACAGTGATAACGCCAAGTAAATGTGGCAGGTAACAGATAAAAATTGGCTGCTAAGGAAACACTGTGTTGTTGCATGTACTTTTACTTATTAACCCTCGGGACACAAAAAAATCACACTTTTCCATGACATTACATTACATGACATTATTCATGACATTACATGACAAATTTTTTTTTTTTGGTTATTAACTGCAGTCCTCATCATGTATAGCAAATGTGAATTAACCCTTTAAATGCCAGTTTATTTACATAATGCCACTTTTTTAAAACAAAAAATGAATTATTTTCTGTTTTTTTTGTGCAGGGATTATCAGTCTGGGATATGTTAATGATTAGCAACCATGCTGATGTTGATACATTTTTACTTTTTGTACTATTACAAAAAAAAATCACACTTTTCCCCTTGAGGCCCTTTTAGATCACTGATCATATTAAAAATATCAATGATAGTCAATGGGGCCAAAAAGGGCTCCAAGAGGAGGAATGTGAGGCTTTGGTCTAGACAGTGTTTTTTTTTTTTTCTTTCAGTGTTGATGCTGAAATGAACATCAAAAAATGAACATCTTTGCCAGATATCATCATCTCAGCATAAAAACTGCCAAAATGAGAGCAAAACTACAATTGAGAATCCCTAAAAGGGTTGTAAGAACACATGAGGGTTAAAAATGGAAAGGAAATATTTAACTCACTCCAAAAACTCGAACGCTGGATGTGAAAGTAGGAGTGGGAAGTTACTGTCGTCTCCTTAATGTTACATAATCTATTACAGAAAAACAGCAGACACAGTTAATTCGATAGCATTCGATTCAATTCTCTCTTAAATCCCAGCTTTGCACTGACTTTGGTTGTCATCCCAAAAATGTGCGTCCATGTTTGTGCACGTAGGTGGCTGTGATTCAGAGTCACAGTTGGTGGGTGGGTGGTTAAATGCGGGAGGGTGGTTTGGTTTGTGTTTGTTGCTACTGCTAGAATGGGTTGCAGGGCAGTCAGAGAAATATGTGTTTTAACCCCTGGGTTTTTATTGTTGTTTTAGGGAGCAAATTAAATTTTATGGTTTCAGTGTTGGCATATCCTTTTAGTGTGCTTGCAGAGCTCGTCTCACTTATAAAGATTTACTTCGTCGTCTCTTTCACTGCACATTCATCAGTGTTATTCTTTAAAACTGCACGGTAACATATTAAGAAGGTACCTAGGCTGAGAGAGAAATTAGTCTTACCTCCTCCTCCTCCAAATGACAATTATTTTGACTTCAGCATAGCAAAACGCAGCTTTAGTCTGCCTTCTGAATACGTACTTTTGGTATATTAATCTTGCTGAAATGAAGCTGCTTGTCCTACTTAATTGATTGAAAGTGATCCACTTAGAGAAAGAGGTACAGTGCTGAAGAAAAATACTGGAACAAACTTCAAGTGCAGTTAGAAGGAATACAACTCCAACGTTGTATTCATCTTGACGGCGGTTCATTTCCTTTGTCTTCTTTCACCTGTAGTCTGATCAGGGATGGAAGTAGAAGTCGACATGAAGTAAACGTAACGAATGAAAAATGAGCACACAATAAACAGCGTCATTATGCAGTGTAAGCTCTGTTTGCCCTAAATTGCGAAGATAGACATGGTAACAGTCAGTAGCTTTGCTGATTTGGGTTCACAGGGTTTTACATTTGGGAAAACCTGGTGGTCTAGCAAACGTTACTTGTGCTTAGGCTACATTCATACTACAGACATTACCCGTCTGGCTATGTTTAGTGGGTGAGTTTAGGAGCCAAGGTAATTCCTTGAATTCTTCTGTTATTTCTTTTCTGAAGATGACGTACAGAAATACTCGTTTGTTAGAAAAAGTAACTAGCTTTTACCTTTAAGACTTTTTTTTTTTTACTTTTACTTGAGTGTATTTTTAAACAAGCAACCTTTACTTGAGTAAAATAATGACATCGGCTGTCCAGTCCCACTGACTAACGCTGAAGGAGTGGAATTTATGACCTATACTTCAGCCAAACACCAAGGGGAGATCGCTTTAGCTGAACTTTTGAGGAGCTGTCACTATGTCCATTGTAGTGGGTTTAAAGAGTGTTTGAGTAATAACCATTGGCAGAATTAAAAGATGGCCAAGTTATACGCAGTAAGAGAGACCTGAGGGACAGCCAGTCTCAAGGAGGCTATTTAAAGCACTCAGGAATGTTGATGTATGAGGAGCGGCTCTGGGCTGACAGTGTGTATGTAAACATCATATAAGTTGACAGGAAGTTTGTAAGCCTTATATGAACATAAAATGTGGTACGAACAGGGAGGGGTTACTGGAAAGTACCTACCAGTCCCCGAGAGGAGGAGAATGGGAGGGATCCCCGAAAATAGTTTTAAAAAAGAAGATACGAAAGGCCCAAACACGGTTAGAATATGAGTTTAAATCCTAATGGAGGAAAATGATCATCTCAAATTAGAAAGAAGGGGCAAAAAGGTGAAAAAAGGCATAAATGCAGAAGCTGTTAGAAGTGAGTCAGTCCATCTCTGGAGATTGGCTCAGGGTGTATGCTTGTATTTTCTACAAATAGACACCGGTTTGGAATGAAGACTGGCTGACTCTGCTCATCATTGACTCTCACATGAATCTTAGACTTAGTTTCTAAAGTATAGTTATTAACAATTGACAAAGATCACCTCACAAAGAGACCGCATCTGGCCACGACACCATCTACTGTTTTACACAAGTAATTTTACTTATTACTTTAGTGTAACCTCACCACAGTAAATACTTGTACTTGAGTTAAATCGTTTAGTACTCTGAGTCTAAACTTGTGTATCACTGTATTGCTGACAGTCCTGATGTTTTAAGTCTGCCTCTGGTCTCTTCGTTCACATTTACCTCATTATCTTGGCATGACTTGTAAAGGACTACACGCTATGATTGGAATCCAGATGTTCCACGTGCAGCTAAACATGTCCCATGAAATTGCAGTCGCTATATGATTACCTCTTAGAATTAGCCGACAACTTGGAGAAACCTCATTCTGGTATCAGACCATCTGCTTAGACTCCATAATCTCGCAAGACACATTATGGAAATCACATCACATCAGAAAATACATGCATACATACAACATTTTCTGTCACCTATACTCCGAACCCTACCCAAAACCACCAATACAATCTCAGACGTAAACCTTAAAACTCTGCTGCCGTCCGAACTGAGACAGAGACTTTAGTACCTGCTGGCCTCTTCTTGCCAGCTCACAGCAGGAACAAATATGCCCATCAGTGTTTTTGATCCAGTGTCAGTATCCGTGTTGGCGGACTTAAAAACCTGTACTGTGCCAGCCTGGCGCTCTCCCACTTGGCTCCATAACATCAAGTTTTATTGCAGACCCTGAGAATACTGACAGAGACCCTGGTAAGAGTCTTTGATAAATGAACCTCCTGGCTTGTGAGCTGGTAACTGCCAGCAGAATGTCTCTGAACATTTCCTCTATCATCAGGGCTTTCTAATCACAAAGCATTCACCTTCATAGCGCTGCCTCCATCAGCTTTTTACTCACCCTGTGAGCAGCCGAGCAGGCTGTGTGTGTGGCATTATTTCCTGACTATAGTCCTTTTCTCATGTCTGGCCTTGCCAGCAATCGATCGCCATCTCCTTTGTCTGCAACATTAACACACTCCGGTGCATGTGTGTGTTTGCTGCTGTGTGTGTGAAACCAATATGAACTGACTCGGAGTGCATTCACCTGCCTGTGTATCTATTACCTGTTCACGGTAAGGAGACTGCCAAGGTGAAGGATTGTTTTGCGAAGTGGTGCGTTGATGTCTGATAATCAACGGGGGACGCAGAGAAGAATGATGGGTAATGGAGTTGGCTCTGTATCGTGAGATCAGTATAAAGTCTCATGAAATAATATGATAATTAATGCTGTATGTCATATCCACATCAGTTAAGGTGAGTTCAATTTGCTTTCACATATGACATAGATAGATAGATAGATAGATAGATAGATAGATAGATAGATAGATAGATAGATAGATAGATAGATAGATAG
>JAPQRN010000008.1:25569016-25582121 GCA_037367275.1 Coranthus polyacanthus | reverse complement strand
TGAGATAGATGCAGGAGTTTAAACAAATGGCCGACAAGGTATTCATTTCAAATGAAGGATAATGTTCAAATGTGGAAGTGACAAAATCGTTTTGACGGTCTCGTTAGTGTAACTCTCTTAACTACAGCTACAACACAGCTCTCTGTCCAGAAACATATACTTTTGATACAGTCCTGAAAGTCTGACTCAATGGGCTGTGAGCTGTCAATCACACCTGTCAATCAAAATCTACACAGCAGATATCAAAGCCTCCTGTCAGCAAAAATGTACAAAAAATCACCAGAACACTGATTAGAGGATCCAAACAAAGCAAATGAGAAACAAACTCACTCCTGGGGAAAAAACAAAACAAGAAAACAACTGACGAAGTTAGTGGGAAGTTAGTTGGACACAACATTTTTGGAGCCAGCATCTAGTGGCCATCGGTGGTATTACACTTTAAGACTTTACTTCCACTTTAGCTTTACTTTCAAGAAAAAGTTGTTGCTCCTTGGATTATACTAAAAAAAACAAAACACAAGCATTTAATTGTATTTGAATTTGTCTCTTTATTACTAGACAATGTGTTTTAAAAAAGTGTGTGATAATTAGGGACATCTAATGGTCAACCGACTGAATACCCGTCCCCTCACCCTCCCCCAAAAGACGCAAAATCTCTTGGTAGAACCAGTCATAGTTAAGATGATAATAACTCTGGTCCACACTCAAACGGAGGTGACAGTAACGTACCGTAAAGCTGGATGTCTGTTCCATTCTCATCTACTGTAGAAACATGACAACGCAACATGGTGGACCCGCCCCCTCTGTGGATGCAAACGGCTCATTCTATGGTAACGAAAACAAAATGATTGTTATTTTCGGGTCGGATATATGTCCAATAATGGATATTGTGCTGTATTTCTGCAGTCGTATCAACACACTGGACCTTTAAAGTGCAGCGTTGATTACAGCATTACACACTTCTTCTGACTTCTTGTCAAACACAAAGACGCATGATTAGCTGCGGCAACATATGGAGACGCAATCTGAGATCAGTAGAAGGCATGGATCCACTTTGCACAACTGTGACTATGTTACTGCCTTGATGTGTGAAGACAAAGCGATCAAAATGATCCAAAGTCTTTGTAAGGCTGCCTTTCCTTCATCTGCTTTGACCTCCTCTCATGATACGTGCACATGCCTGTACAGTTTGATTAAATGTAGTGTGCCATGAATTACATTAGAATCAGTCTCAAACATATGCTTGTGTAGCTCTACAGAATGAGTGAGAACCAGAGGAGTTCATTCAAAAAGCACATATGAAGATAGAGGAAGTGAAACCTCCATTTTTTGAACATTTTAACCAAAAATACGCACACACACAATATTTTTTTTTTTTATTTGGATTCCCATTAGCTAAAGATAGCACCTATATTTCATGGGGTCCCCACAAGTAAACATTATTTCATAATGAAAAATATCACAAATACATGAATAAACCAATAATGTGATAGAAACATGTTGGATTATGACTCGGAATATATAAGGTAATCGCCTGTCTTTCCTATAAATAACGCTGTGTATTTATTGCATCATAAAAACCCATCACCACAATCAGTCCAGTAGTTTTGAACAGATACAGATGTGATGCCAAGAGGTCTGTTTTCATAACCGGCCAACTGTCCCAGGATAATGTGTGTTTGTATGTGTCTCAGTGTGTTTGTGTGTGTGCGTACGCCTGTAGGGAAATCCCAGCACTGGGTACACGGTGCCACGAACACCTTCTGCCAACTCTGAGTGAGTTGTCTTCCAAAGAGTTAATCACACACACACACACACACACACACACACACACACACACTGTTATAATGACGTAAAGAGAACACAGTGACATGAAAGAAGGCAATTTACAGAGTGAAGGAAATTGTCACAGAATTTTTAGACATCTGTGCTGTAGATTATGAGTGTTGGACAAAAGTCAGGATCATTATTTATTTGCCAGCTTCCAGAGAGAGCAAAAACATCCAGATATATTAGCAGACTGTATTGCTCAGAACATGGTTGTAACCTCGCCCCGGTTGGCATGACTCTAGTTTAACGTGGCACAGTAACAACGGTTGTTTAGGATTCGCTGTCCAACAGACACACCGACCGATGACATGGTTATTGTGCCAGTGGTATTTAGTAAGTACTGGACGACGGGGAGTACATTCAGAGTTTGATTAGTCAGTCGCTGCAGTCTCACAGTTGATCAACGCAGGAACGCTGTTTGTCTGTAGCTGAAAAAACCGCCTGCTATGAAATGGAAAAAAGAACAAGATGACAGCCGTGTGGAGCTACTGTAGAAACGTGGCGGAATCTGTGAACAGAGACACGCTCCCTCTGCAGATAACAATGGCTCATTCGAATGCAACGAAGACACAATAAATCTCATTTTCTTGTGATTATACACGATTGAATACATAATTAATATTATATAGTTCCCACAGTTAAATCCACATAGAGTCAAAAGTTTTGTGTATTAACATTTGTAAAAAAATCTATAATATAGAAGAACAGATAGAATGTAAAAAACCCGTGGCTCATGAAGCAATAAGCAAGAAAATAATATTGCAGTCATTCAGTAAAGGGTCAGCAATGGTAAAATGTGAGGTTTGTCTAAGAAGGAAAAGTGCAGCGTGTTGACAAGAGTACATCAGCACTGACCAGTTTAATGTTGTGTCTCTCATTTGCTTTTAATGGATATTTTAATGACACTGGCTTACTCTCTGCTCTGTTACCATTACAAAAAGAGAAAAGAGAAGTGTCTAAAAGCTAGATGAGAGGAAGTGATTACTCGCGAGTGTGAGGAAGATGCGAGAACCATGTGTTTTCTTGCCATGTGCACTGTGAACTGCAGCTCTTTGCACTCACGGCCGTTTGGAGAATGGATTGAGGACGTTTTCAGGATGAACAGTTTATTGTGAGACGTTCTAATCAGTTGGGTGGGGGGGGGGGGAGTTATTTGACTCGAGCTGACCAGGTCTGCATTATTGAAGAATCCTCTCATTGGAAACGATAGTCTCCTAATTGCATTTCTCAAGACCCCACTATCCCCCATCAATTTAAAGCAATCTCTTGATCCGTCTGTATCTGTCTCTCTTGGACACTGTCTTGTCTCGTTAGCGTCATTACCCCGGTTAATTTTCTCTTCTCCCCATCAGTCTTTGCCGTTCTTTAATCTCAGATCTTTCATTGGAATGTATGAAGTGTTAATTTGTCAGGAGAGCTTCTCAAATTCTCTTTCGTTCTCCTTTGATATTTAAAAGTCTGGAGATCTAATCATCTTTATGCAGGTTTCTCTTCAGCGTGTGCTTCCCTCACTACCTACAGTCGATCTGTCATTCAGGATTTCATCCAGCTGTCATCTCTGCTGGTTTTAGTTGTAGTGACACAAACGACGAGCCTACAGTGGGACGCCGACGACTGCGGTGTTTAAGGGCGACTCTCAGACTTTACAGTTTTATTTGAAACCTCCCCCGGACCAAACAGCAGGTCTTTGGTCAGACCAAAAGTGGTGGTATTGGTCCAGATGGAACTGAACTATGGTTCGGTGTGAAAACGATTGGTTTATGTGACTATCGTCCTGTGTCTTACATATATTTTTTAGGGGCGCCTGGTAGCAGGGTCCATCGGGCATGAGGGGACGGCGAGAACGTGATGCATACGTGACCCAGGACTGGACTTACTGTGCGACCGCAACCAAGTTAATCAATGCTCATTAACGTTCAAGATTAATGCAAAAAGTAGCGTGCATTATGCTTTGCTGGGTTTCCAACTACTCTTTAGTGAGAGACGGGTTTTCAGGGTAGCAGAGTCAATGTAAAGCTGAAGATGAACCTGTAAATGTCACCAGTAACAGTTTTGTCTCTCACTGTCTGTACAGTCAGCCTGTTACGCCTCCGTTTAGGCCCCTCCTGATGCATCGTGTGTTTGAATCCAGTTGAATTCACTATCATTTACTTATTGTTCTGTGTTGCCAGACAGCTGAACAGTTATCAGATCGCTTTACTGAATTACTCGTGGCATACGTGACTGCATGTTAACCAGTGGCTACTTCCACACCATGATAAACATCTTTATTTTAGAACTGTGACATCAGCTGATAAAATCGCAGATGGTCATCATCCCCACCCCCCTCATTCAGTCTTTCAGACGTGAAAACGCCCTAAGTCTCAGGGTTCTGAAAGTATTTGGTCACAAATACCTCTATAACCATCGTATAAAAATCCAGTCATCTCCAAAGTATTCTGGCGTGGTTTGCATAAGATGCTTTCTATCTTTTTTAGAGATACCAAAATCATCTCATTCAAAAAGAAAAGCTCCTGCTGTGCTGTTCCTCTCACTCTGCATTGCAGATAAAAGGCTCTGACGTTGCTTACTTCCTTGCCAAACATGCAACAGTGTTGCCTTTGGCTGTGATGTGAGTCTATTCATACTAATAGATGTGTTATCTTCCAGTTACCCCCTTGTAACATAAGACAAACGCTTCGGTAGGGATGGCAATTGCTAACTATCAACACTAATCCAATTTGGTTTTCACTATGAACTGAAATCAAAGCATCTAAATGCATGAGCTGAGAGTGGATTGCAGTCACGGAGAAACTTGCTTCACATTACAGAAAATCTGGGACCATTGAGGAGTTTAAAACATGTATGTTTCTTTTGTAAGTAAGTAAGATACAGATGCAAGATATTAATAATATATTCACAATCATATTACCTGCTCAGACACTAAAATAATCATAAAATGTGAAATTTCTTGTCAAATTATAAACTGATAAAGCGGCCTGCGATGCCTAGCAACAACAAAAACAACAACTGATTGACACGTGAGCATGTTTAATATTAAAGTTTTGGATTCACTGTTGAATATCAATTTGACTGACAGCGAGATTAGATCAAACCAAGTATTTGAAGTAGTAAAGTTATATTCTTAATCAAAAATAACTGCACCCACGCCTTCATATAACCACGAGGGAAGGTTTTTATACTTGTTTGAGATAGTTTTTACCTGTTTTTCTTCTTTTTTGAAAAGGAATTAATGCATTTAATGGGAGATGGAAATCAAAACCCTTTTCAAATAAGTTCTAACATAGCGAGTATTGGACCCACCTGACTGATAAGCTGTTTCCATGGTGCCTTCCAGGTTATTCCCATAAAGCACAAAAACATGGCTTGTAGGACCAATTTCATTAAATATCCATGAAAAATCATGGCCACGTTATACATTAGGGCGTTCCTCAGTCTGACCAGTCCTATTATTGACTACTAAGCATGAAAAGGAGCAAAATGCCTTGTTTATGGGTTATTCTGTGAGTCCCCATGACACGAGCAGCATGCAATAAGGGGTTAGTTTCATGAAAGGCTTCTTCAAATGGCAAAAGTTGCCTTTATTAAAAACCGTTTGTTCTCTGAAATGTATTCACAAAGCTTGCCACAGTCTCTTCTGTGTGCTATGAGCCATGCATTATAATAGATGGTCATAAATGAAAGAATTAATAATTGACATCCTGCATGAAGGAGCTCTAATGAGTGCTGGTCTGAGCCAGTAGCCCTCAGGGGAAAATAAACAATATATTTGTTAAATAAAATGGAACATGATGAAGGTTATTACACGCGGTCACACATCTGAAATAGGCTCCTCTTTTACAATTTAAAATGGAATCATGCATGACAGCTTGGACTCCACACAAGTATCTGTATGTGTGATATGCTGTTGAGGATGTGATCTATCCATCCGTTATACAGATGGTTGGCATTGGCGGCTGGTGACTCAAAAAACTGGGGAAAAGCAGAGAGAAAAGCAACCCACGGCATCATAAAAACAGTCACTGTAGGCTCTGGATGGAAATTAGCCTTATGTGTGTGTAATGTGTCATGTCATAGCTTAAAGCAGTGCTTGATAGTGTTTTTAACAATTACTTTCCAGCATATTATAATTCAAGTGGTCTGAGAGGAAACAACTTACTTCTCTGGAGTCAGGACTGTTTGTAAAAACTAAAATACAATACTGTATAGTGGTAGAGAAGTTAATGTGAAATTTGGAAATTATCACTGGACCAAAGCGATGTCAACATTTTATTCTGGTTGTATATAGGTTAGGGAAGACGTCCTCTGGTGTATCATTTTACAAGTTCTGGCCAAGAACAGATTAGCATGAAAAAATACAGTAGCCTATATTAAAGGAGCTATATGTAGTATTTCTACATTTCTACTTTAAAATACTTATCATTAGAGTGTTTAGAATAAAGATTTCTTACATTATGCCAAAGATGCCAGTGTATAGATTCCAGAGAAATGGACTGAATTTTTTTACACCGACTGGCCGACGTGTTACTTTGAATGTATATGACCACTAGAGGGAGTAGTGAGTCACTGCCGGTCTCTTATGGAGTTGAAAACTAACGCCAAGGGGACTTTGACTAAAGCATCAGAATATGAGTTGCGATGAGAACTAGTAAGAAACAACTGTCGGAGTCAAAAACAGTGACAAAATGATACAAAACAGAAGCATTGTTTTCTCCACTGGACACAAGTAAAAGAATGAACTTTGATGATATCATAACATTTCTTCACTGGTGAGTTTGATTCTGAAGGTGAGTTATCATGTTTGTAGATGTACGATTCAGACTGAACTATGACAGTTTTGACCTTGTTTGGACAATTCAAAATGGATCTTTAGTCCAGCTATTGGCAACACAAACTGTACGGGAAATAGAGGTGATTTGTGGTTTCACCGTAGCCGCTTTCTGTCTAAAAACAGAGCTAAGCTAACAGAGCTACAAGGTAAACTGATGCAGTAACCTACGTGAAGATTTGATGACTGCGATGTTACTTTGACCAACTGAGTTTTTGTTTGATGGACAAAACTTGATGAGTTTCAGACTTTATTCAGCGAGCGATATACATGGCGTTCATTTGTTGGTGGTTTTGGTGGCCGTGGGTGCGACTTCCCCTGCTGTTGATAGTTTGGAATATCAATACCACATATAACCCCTTTAAGGCACCTACGGACTGGGATGTCGGCAAGCCATGATGTGCGGCATGGATCTACTAAACTTGGGTACGACGTGAAGTTTGGTGTATGTAGACTGCATGTTGACTAGCCTATGATGCCGCTGTAGTGGTAAACAATGAAGCTAAGCTATGATTGCAAGAGAATTACAAGATTACAAGAGAAAAAATACGTACGAGGACAGCTACTGAGATTTGGTAATGGTTGATCTCCACCACTTGCTCTTTTTTTTTATATTTTAATCTCTCTCTTGCCTCTTACACACAAGAGTAACCTCCTCCGATGGATGGATTTATTAGTTTATTTGTCCATAAGTTATTAGAACAGAAACCTGAATCTGAATTTCAGTAGCGTGGCTGCTTATAAGCCAAAGCAACACCGCTGTAGTATGTGTGTCTGTAAGTATTTGAGCTGCCTGGGGTAAAAAGGATATGACTGGGTGTGTTATTGATCAAAGACAGGTAATCACCAGCTCTGATCCTTAATTACACATATAGATTATCTGGGGACACAGCAGCTGCGTTTTTGCACACAGCACTCGAACAGACAAGGTCACTGCAAAGAGAGTCGTTGTGATATGTGTTTGACCTGTAGACATCAAACACAGTTCATAAGTACGGAGCAACCGACAAAAGCCACAGCAGAGCTAAGGAAGGAAAAGAAAATTCAGATAAGCAAATGGAACTCAAGCTCAAAAAGGATGTGCCCAACATAAATATGACAAGACATTATGGAACCAAAGCATTTTGATGACTACAAGTAATCTCCAGCCAGTTTTTTTTTTTTTTGCCTTGCCTTGCCTTGGGGTTACATCTGAATACATTTAGTGGAAAAATGCTGTAAATGTTAGAATAATTCAAGACATTTTGCATCTTTGCCTGTCCAGGGATGCCTTCTTTTGGTAGACGTCGTCAAAGCCTTTAGGACAAATTTATGTGTGTGTTATGTGTAACATCAACATGGGTAGGATGCCGTGTACTACAAGGAGCTGTGTCTGCATCTACACAGACTCCATTCCTTTTGCAATATGTGCTCAAATTTTGATACATACGCAAGAAATCTCAGACACGAGGTCACAGTGACCCTGACCTTTGGCAAACTAAATTTCTTAAGCTCCTCCTCGACTACAAGTGAATGTTTGTGTCAAATTTGAAGACATTCCGTTAAACCATTACTAAGATATCATGATTTAAATGTACCAGGCAACAGACAAACCTAGAGAGGAGTGGATGCATCTAAAAACCTCCCACAACACAATGTTATTTATGGCTATTTATGGATGTTCAAGACATAAGTTAGTGCTGAATTTTGCCTCACTTGTAACCAGAGCACTTTAATATGTGTCTCATTCACACAAGACTTGGGGTTTGGTGTCTTGTCCGAGGACACTTCAACATATTAACAGGAGGAGCTTGGGATCAAACTACCAACCTTCCAGTTTGTGGACAACCCTACCTCTACCTGTGATCTACCTCCTGAGGCACAGCCGTCCTTTTATTATTGCCCTCACCCCGTGCAGATAATACATTTGGGTTTGTCTCTCTGTCCACACCTGTAACTCAAAAACTACAGCACATTTTGACTTCAACATTTTACACACCCTACATCACTAACATATCTCGGTCCTTCTCCGGATCCAAATCTGGATTCTAACATTTTTTATTTTTTTTTAAATGGTAGATAGGGCAAGATTTTTTAACAATTTTGCGATTTTCTCTGAAAACAAAGCAGTTATTCTTTGAAAAAAAGAACAAAAATCACACTCGCCACATGACGATATCTATCAACATGATCAATTTCTGATCCGGAAGACGATCCAGACCTGAGAGCAAATGTTCATGTCATTTCTAAATCTGCCATATTTGATGGGCGTTCCTCACCTCAGTTTTGAACATAGTAACTGATTTGGTTTTTACCCTCATTGTTCATTCCGTTTTCATGTCAGACTCGTCTATTCTCAGTCTGATAATGACAATGTACTGACAATGAAATCACATTAACAGCAATAGTAACAGTAACTAACAGTAATCTGTAACCTATTATATTCCAAAAGAAACCTTCCCAACACAGATTGCACAAAGGGAATATAAGGCTTGTATTAGTTAGAGATGGGTGGGTCAATACTGTGGGATCAATACTTCAATACTCACAAACTACTGGTATTTGGAATGGATTCCTCACAGCTGTCTGTGAACTAGAAAACCACAGAGGTAGTGACTGAAACTGAAAGAGCAAAAACACACCCAATAGAAGCTCAGTGGCCTCGTCCCACGCCATCAGCTCCTGTAGGGAGGAGTCAAATGTCAACGCAGATAAAAAAAAAAAAAAAGTTGTAGGATATTCCTCTGCTTCTGAAACACAGTTTAAAGGAGAGTAAATGGGCATACGATTGAGCACTGAGCATTGCAAATCAATCATATCAACTTGCCCCCCTGTTGCCTGCTGGTCTGGTAAAATCAGAATAATTTTATCGCCAAGCTTTCACTGGGCGAGAGATAAGTCATGTATCAACAGACGCACACAAGCTCACATCACACCCACACACCCAAAATCTCTACATTTGAAAAGCCTTTTACCCAGCATGCAAAAAAAAAGAAAAAAAAGAAGACATTTTCCATGCATCGACTCCTGAAAACACGTCACGTTTCCTCTAGCAACAGCCAGGCACTGATTTTAGCACCATTCAACTGACTGCATGTAAGGCACCATGAAAGTTCAACAACCATTGGGTTCGAGCTTAGATGTAGCCGCTCAGTGAGACATCTCCCCTTCTACCGTAAGACATCGAAAGAAGACAGATATTATATCGACAACAGATATATCAACAGCTTATACATTATACAAATACAAAACATGGGAGGCTGCATCACTTCCAAATGTTTTCAGTACTTTTGTGCTTGTGCCAATTATCAGCCCTGAAATATGAATATGGAAACCTATGTGACATGAGTTACACTTACAACATTTGACAGACATTCATTTTGACGCAAGGATAATGTGAAAAGATTTTGGGGGCCAAAGGTCAAGCTCACAGTAACCTCATCTCTGCTCACTGTAATGGTTGCGATTTGTCAGGATCGCCTTGAGGAAATGCCTACAATTTTGACACAAACATTCACTTGGGGTCAAGGATGAACTGATTGGAATTTGGCGGGCAGAAATGAAAGGTCAATAAACCAAAGGACACTAAACTAAGTCATTAATTGTAGGTAAATGAGAGAACTGCTTGAATAAGTTATGATGCAAGGCTAGTGGGCACATGTGATTGAACTTACGGTCCGTGTTCATATTCATGTCATATCTATTCCCAGTATTTCTGTAAAACGCTATATTAGAATATCGTTTCATCTTAGTAGCACACATATTGTATTAATTGTATGCACTTTTAATAAGGTCTTATTAATGGCTATGTGTAAAACCACATACCTATATTTGAAATAATCAGTATCAGAATGGGGACATTGTGTGATTTGTGTGTGATACCAAATCAAAACGTTTGGTATCACACATCCTGGTTGTAGCCCCTGGAGCCTCAGCCACTTCTAGATCACTATACTGTTGTTGATGATGGCACTAGAAATTGTTTTCTGTGAGATTGTGTCTAGGTAGACCTTGATTTGTGCCAATACTTTAACAGCAGCTTCAAAATGTCACACTTAAACAGCAGAAAAGCTGAGTTTTAGTGGTTATTTCAGCGTCCTCTAATGAGTGCCAGTCATGATCAGTTTATAAAGTCAGACAGGCCTGAGGGCAGCCACTTAACATGTGTGGGAGCTTGTTTATGTCTCCATCTTGTGTCAGCATGTGTGTGTATTATTATTACTGTGTCTAGACATAAGGACCCTATCTTGGACTGAATCCTTCCCTGCTGTCCGTGGATCCTTGGTTGCCTTGCTTGTTTGACTCTGTGAAATCATTGGGATTAAAGCACTGTTTTTTTTGCACCGATGAAGAAAATCACAAACTAGACGTGTGCAATTTTCAACACGGCAATTAAATATGAGCGATATGTAAGTTCTCCTTTTGTTTTCCTGAAAACAGACACAGATTTCAAGCTGGTTCAGTACATCTGCAAAAGCTTGGCAATAGCACTGCGGATATATAGTTTTCCCTAAATTGAATTTCAAATTCTGTCAACACTGCGAGGAACATCTGCCACGTAAAATGGCTTCCCGAACACCACGTCGCATAGCTGTGACATTGCATAAAAGCAACAAGTGTCGGCCGTTACTCCTCAGACAGTTCTGTGCTGCTTTGTTTTCCCTCTTTTGCACACTTCACTCTTTTTCGCTGTGGCTTGATTTAATAACTTTGCATTGCGATGACTGTGATTTCCCCCAACACACTCTCTCTCTTCAGTGCCTGTGACAGCTCTGCGGTGTGACAGTCTCGTGTTGTTGTGATGTCTGTGTTTCCCCTCAGCTTTCACTTTCGGCTTGTAAGAGCTTAACCAGCGGCTCCCTGTGAGCCCAAGTGTAATTACAACAGAAACAACATCAGTTAAGCTATTTTGTCTGACAACAAAACTGCTGTGCAGACAAAGACATACTGGCTTTACTCAACTGAGAATTGTGTGTATTTGCGTGAGTTGTAAATGGCTTTGATTGTGTGTAAAGGCATGTACGTAAGTGTGATATTTCACTGCTCTTGGTGTGCCAGGTATATCATTTGTGTTTTTTCACCACTGTAATAGTCAGTGTGACAGTACATTCATTTCATACAATCTCAGGTCTTGCAGCTATTGTTACTGTCGAGATGTATAACTTACATATTAAAAAAACCTTCTTTCGGCATTAACAAGAACCCTAAATTCAACTAGACTGCACTCAAAAGAGTTTCAAGGCAAATTTTGAAAAAAGTTGTTTTTATTTTTTTGAGTTGTGGTTTTATTTTGAAAAAAGAATGAATGAATGACACACGAATTGGAGGAATGTATTAAATGTGTATATAAGTGTGAGAATGTGTTTGAAATGTGCAGCATGTTTCTAAAGCGTTTAACGGGGTTTAATATTCATGTATAGATGTATTCCCTACATGCAGAGAGCTTTCTCACACTTTTCCTGAAAAATTGCTAATCTCACTGTCTTATTATTCACACAGAGTCAAAGTGGATCTTTAATTGAGTGTATTATTATAGGCCATTATACCCTCAAAGGTATATTTTAGTGCATTCATTCTGGCAAGACCATGTCAGTAAGGAAGCGTTACTACAAAGAGCCAACATGAGGCAGCTGAGTCAGGAAGTGAAACGTTGAAGATGGAAGATGATTATACGAAGACATAGCACAAACATCACAATGACTGAAACACTGGCAATTACCTGGCCAACAGAAGAAAAAAGACGAAAACAACAGACTAGCTAGAGCAGACCTGGGCATTGTACGGCCCGCGGGCCACGTGACGTCAGTGGCAAACCAGGAATCAAACATAAATAAGTATACAGTATACATGCAATACAATTGCGATGCTTTTATTTTGAAGGCGACTGCTATTGTTTAAGTTTAAGAGGTGAGTTAACTTTGAGCTCTCAAAGATGTCAGCTTCTGTTAAAAAGATTGATACACGATGTAGAGTTTTTAACAAGACGTGGACTTCTAAGTGTTTATTTACTAAAGTCAAAGCTAAAGCCTTGTGCAGAGTTTGTGGAGCACGGATCGCTGTGTTTAAGGACCACAATTTGAATCACTATAACAAGACTAAATGTGAATAGATCCTCTATCATTGCCGCTCACCTGTCAGCTGTCCTTCACATGTTCACATCTGACGTTTAACCTGAATTCATTGCACTTCTTCAAGCCCAACAAAGACAAGAGAGGGTTGGGACGAGGTGTGGACTATAGCAGCTGACAGGTAGAGGCCTCATGTGCCATTTTTGGTTTCTGTTTGTGAAAGAAAAACCTAATGGGAGTGGTCTGATCCAAAATGACAATGCCCGCACCCCATAGAGCAATGAATGGTTTGGCGTATGGAGTATGAAAATGGCGTGATTCATATGCTATAGGCTTCGCAGTCCCCTATGGTTTTGTAAACCTATGGGAGACTTTGGACCGACGTCTCTGCCACCATGAT
>JAPQRN010000008.1:25557483-25568916 GCA_037367275.1 Coranthus polyacanthus | reverse complement strand
AGAATGTAGAATCGATGCCAAGGAGCACTGGAAGCGTTCTGGAGGCAAGCGGTGGACTAACACCTTACTGAGACACTTTACGTTGGTTATTCCCATATACTTTCTAAAATACTGGGACGTACTGTAGTCACCCATTGGTTTGTGGACTACCATTCTGAAGGTTCGAGCTCGGCATTTTCATTCATCTCGTTTTGGATAAATGCACTAATGAACAGGCTATCTGACAGACCCTATAATGTAATACCACATTAATGCTGACTTTAGCAAATGTAGCTAAGGTGAATTAACAAGCAAGGTACGATAAAACTGATGAAACCTTTACTAAACAGGATCTTATTCTTCTGCATTGGCTTCAATTTTGAGTCATGGTTGTTGGCCCTTTATCACCCATCTGGATATTTAAAATAAACTTTAAACACTTTTTAGACGTCTAGGTCATTTGTCAGTGGTCTGTTTAAAACTGTTACAACATGTAAGGGTGCCTCAAGTGTCACATCGTGTTATGTGTATGTATGTATTATTGAGTGACAGCTCTGTTGAGTGTACGCCGGTGACTACTGAATAAGGTGGAAGTGATTAGATGAGTTTTCTATGTAGACAGCAGAAAAATTGTGTACTGTCACAGACACAAATGACAATCAGTGGAGAAGTTTGCACAAAAAGCAAGGTAAACGATTGTGATTAGAAGAAGGAGAAAGAAGAGAAAGACAAAAGAGAAGCTGGAATGAGTAAGATGAGAAGAGTTTGGAAGAAATAAACTCAGAGAGAGACAGAGGGAACCATCAAATTTCCCCAGAAGGCTCTCTGAGAAGGAAGATTTCATTAGTAATTGATCCAAGTGTGCTGAAGCGTGCATGATAAAATGCTCGACAGATGACTACATTAGTTCGCACTGCAGCCATTTTGGGACTTCGATGGGTTCCAGACAGAGAAATTATTTAAAAGCGCTATGCTCACAGACACTGGCATCGGCATCATCTTTTAATTTTCAAGACAAATGAGTGTCTCACAAAACCAGCAACAACAAAAAGAGAGAAAACAAAGTCAATACGTGGTGTATAATCACTGGATTGATATAAAAGCCTATCTATCTGGGATGTAAAATAAATGAATACACATGAGCTGTTTTCCCATCAGTGTCGTGCTGCCAGTAAGATTTTAACAAGGATTCAGTAGTCCTACACCTGCGCAGCTTGGAGATTACAGGAGTTTTGTTTTTTTCTGTATTTGCACTGCTTCTCAACCATCTGGTAACTGATGTTTCAAGAGTGTCACTGCTCTTGATAAAACACTGGCTGACATTTACAGGAACCTGATCCTAGTTGAGTGGAAAAGTGATGAGTGTGGATCAGTCTGAACTACCTTAGTTCATTTCTGTCCCAACATATAGACAGTCTGAAAACATGTAGCGTGTTGCACTTGAACGCCTCACACAGGCTTCCCAACATCACTTTATCGCTTTAATGTACATCTTTGTGATTACGTTTAGTTCATGAACACATCAGGAGCGCTGTTAGTTAAGGTAGCAAGGCTGTAGTTATATATTGTGAGGGACGCATCCCACCAAATACATATTGTCAAAAAATAGAAATGAAAAAAATGCTATGCTATGAAAGGAAACCATGCACTGAAATAACCATTAGCAAATATAATCATAACTAAACTTAACAAACTGCCATCATTGTCTCTAGTATTACAGTTTATTTTCATTCAGTTTAGTTTGAGTTCGTTTTACGAGTGTATAAGTAGTTTTAGTTTTACTTTTATTTTGAAGAATTGACTATTTTTAGTTGAGTTTCTTTATTTCATGCATCAAACATCCATTCACAGAGCTTCAAATTTTTTTTGTTTTTCACAATTTGCAAACTGTAACTTCTGCTCATTGATGCGGATCATTTGAGGCCTCTTGTCCAGCAGCTGAGGCTTATGGGTATTGCAGTACTTACCCATAAGCGGTACAGATGAATGAACACAATTTACTTTTACTGGTGCTGAGCAAATGAAGCCACATTCAAAACATCCATGTCAAGGAGAAGTTGTACTTTTAGTTGTACTTGCTTTTTAACCATATGTGGACAATTGATAAAGCTTATCGCTTATAGTTAAAGTGGATATCTCTTTAATATCCTTGTTTAGGCCTATATTTGGAAACTAGACTGCAATTAACAATGCAATATTATCTTTTTTTTGTCATTTTATATCCACTATTGACACGACAAAATATAATAGTTTTTGCAGTTTGGAGTCTGTGCTCTTTAGATTTTCGTGTGAATATTCTTGAATTCTTTCTCAGCTTTTCTTTTCAGTGTCCCTGCAGTCTCGTGCCCTCTCATGGGGATTGGTGGTGCATTTACTTATGCTAATTAGGAACAACTGACATGTTTGCTATCTGTTTATGAAGACAATGGGATTCATCATTTTAAGAACACAGGTACAAACAAATCTGCAGTTCAAGAGCACGTTCATGAATTTGATACAGACTTTTATTAGGACCTGTCTTAAGAAGAAATCTGACAAAAAAAATGTACTTGCCCAAAGCGCTCTCACAAAAAAAACAAAAAAAAAACATGGATGTAACCTGCGACAGTTCAGACACACAGGCAAGAGGTACACAGACAGAAGCAGAGCAAAGGTTAAACTAAAGAAACTTTACTACAGGCAACAACAAGACATCAGTCTGAGCGGAAAAACAAATGTGAATGGCAGAGGCAAGAACGCAGGGCAGTCAGACAGGCAGGAGGTCTAAACACAGGTGACAGGTTGCAGACAGGTTAACAGAGCCAGGAAACAGGTCGACAAAAATGGTTGGAGCACAGCAGCAGCCGATTGGCAGAGTAGTCAGCTAACGTAGAGGTGAATGATGGAGAGATACATGTGATGGATTGGTCTGGGTTTGTTAGGGGTAAGCCCATGTTAGCTAAACCAAATAGTTTGTCTGTATTTATTTATTTGTCTATTTTTTATTATTGTAAGGTGAACCCAAACTTCTTTGTACTGAAAAAGAAAAGAGAGAGAGAGACATATTTTATTGAATCATGAATGAGCCAATGCATCTTTGACTCTGAAGAATCTTCATCAGGGCATGAAGTGCAATGAAGACAGGTGCTCTTTCTAAAACTCGTGTGAGTTAGTCATGTGATACATTAACACACTCCATACAAAATGAAACCAACAATTTGACTGTACAAATCCGATCGATGGACACAAATACAACAAAGGGGGCGCTACAATTGTAACGAAACATCTTCTAGATCATCTACAGTAATGCCAGATAAGAACCCACAATAAATAGAAAAGAATATTCAGTACGGACAATGAAGGTATAGTGACAGGAAATCGAGACGAGGAAACAGTGTAGGTTCAGGACACATTACTTGTCAAAACTTGCAGTGAGGAGACATCACAGAAACACTCAGCTCTGTCAAGAGAAGTCTTTGTTTACGTCAGGAGAGAAAATTACCCTGAGGATATGCAATCGCAAAGTCCCACGTTGTCGGAGTCGTTTCATTTTGTCATCACCTCTTATTATATTTTTTGGAATGACCTCAATGCCCATAGCTTTTGGAGCATATGGTTTAGTATTGTAACGACTCAATCCGTACCGGAAACCCGTGTGCGACAATTACAGATTTATCTGTTTGCCATTACAATGTGTAGCCTGTTGTAAGAGCGGTCACATTTCGCTTGTCATTTTGCAATGCAACGCTAAACTGTGAAAAACAGAGGAAACACGTTAGTTTGTGGTTTGTGGTTCGTTGTACATTGAGTGACACAGCAGTCTTATGGCAGAGCAGATGTTATAGTTAAGGCAACGTGAGTCACTTATGGCTGTGTTCAGGTGTGTGTTTGTAAAGCTCACAGTGTTAGCGTGTTAGCATCACAATACCGTGTCCGTGGGGAAACGGTATTGTGATGGGTCTTACTCTGTTCATTTCGACCTGACCAGCACAAGAAGCTTGAACCTTCTTCTAATAAGGCTTATGTGTAAAAGATCATGCGTTGTCATGTGTTTTAACCTCTCCAGGATAAATGAACATTTGCAGAAAAGTTTGCAGTCTGGCTAAGGGTCTCAAGCAGCACAGTGGTTGATTAAAGGAGGGAGTCTGGTTAAAATACAGTACGCTGTTATGAAAACTCAACATGTAGCTCCATGAAAAGGCTTGAAGTTGTCAGCGGTGCTCGCTGTTAAGAGAACAGTCCGGTAATGAACTGTCAATTAGCCTAGCTAACAAAGCTAACAAGATGAGACGGACAATGTGTGGATCTGTGTGTGCACGTGGGTGTGAGTCGGTAAGAGACAGGGACACGTGTGTGTGTTTTAAGCTTTGCTCCTGTGTGTATTGGTGTACATCTGTGTGATATGAATGTCCATGGACAGGTGGGCATGTGTGGTTATTTGTGTGTTGAACGGGCCAAGAATTTAACAAGCAGAGACGCAGGCAGCTTCGGTTGATCTGATTTAACAGTAGAGACATATAGTGTGTGTGTTAACATGCCTAATGAAGCTAACAAGACATGGCCTTTGTGTGCGTGAGGAAAGAATTATGAATATGTCAAAGAGGAGGATAATAACATGTATGCATGAGTATGTGTTTGAAATTGCATTTGCCGACTTGCATGTATACGCATGTTAGCCTGGATGAGCAGTAAATAAATGTAACGCGTCAGGTTGCAGAATACTCCAATCACCAGCGTCACTTGACATTTCTACAGATCTAACCTCTATGTCTCAGACCGCTCTCTCTCCTACTGTAAGTGCGTTTCGAAATTCTGCAAAAAAAAAGCTTTTAAGCGTGAGAGAGGTGGAAAAGTCACACTCTGCTTCAGATTTTTAGACAAAATGGGCTGAATCCTGGGTCAAAGCTCAGGACAGAATGTCTTCAAAATGTCTTCAAATTTGGTACAAACATTCACTTGGACTCAAGGATGAACTGAAAAGATTTTGGTGCCCAAAGGTCAAGGTTGTGTTGACCTCACAAAATAAGTTTTTGGCCATAATGCAAAATTTCATATTAGGATGCAAGAATAGTGGACATATCTGACTGAACTTACCGTTCTTGTTCAATAAGCAGAAACTCAGAGAATCTGACTCGGCACGCAAGTGAACTGTCAAACACAACCTGTCCATGAAAGCCTTCTATTGGCCTTCAAATCTTACTAACAGAGCAACAGTTTACAAAAGGTCCACCAGTGCACCTAATAGAGGGTCCAAATAAAACAAATGAGACCAGAATGACGCCTGGAAAAAAATAGACTGTAGACCTTTAGACCAATAGACCTTTTTGGTATTTTTAGAGAGAAGTTAAATGGAAGCCAATTAAGTCAGCATAAAGCAGTCATCGGTGGTATTACACTTTAAGACACTTCAGCACTGGTTTCAATTTAGGCTGCACTTGTTGCCCTTCGACAGACACAGTCCCTGAGAGAGGGAGATGATTTTCAGATCTGCAGTAGGCCAGTGAGTAGGAGTGATGAGGTGAGCGCAGAGCAGGCCAAATGGACGAACGCTGCATCAGTTATAAAATGTGTTAATTGGGAAAGGGGCTTGTGACTAGACCTGACTCGGTGCCTGGCTGAACGACGTCAGCATTTTACTCATCACTCTCTGTTGGAGATATTTAAAATGCAAACTCCCCCGTGTGTCAGTTGACCCTTCGCTAAATCGATTGATTAAAAAAAAAAATCCTTCTTTTGCTTTAAGATAAAACACTAAATAATATTAGCTAGCTTAGCACACTGTTTTTTTTTTTTTTTTAGCAAATAAACACGTTTGATTATGTAGAAATTATTCAGGTTAACTGTAAGGTAGGTAGTAGGCTGAAGAGTGTACACAACATAAAAGAAACACCTGTAAGACTGGCTTCAGACATGGTTTTAGATGCATCAGTGGTGCGTCTGTATAAGGAACCTGCTACGTTTAATGTGCAGTACTTTAAGAACAGCAGAATGTCTTAGACGGTCAGGGAGCGAGTCAACAATGGTCACTTCAGGGTTGTATATCACCCACAATACATTGCAGTTTTGCATTTGGCACAAGAAAATATATCCATGGTCAGGTGGCAGTGAAGTGCGTAAAGCTCTGGTTGTCAGAGTTACCACCAAAAGGAGAAGATGAATAAATTGAGCAAAGTAGTTCTTCAATTAATATGAAATGTCAACATTGCAGAAAAAAACAATACATAAGTGTAAGTATCAGAGAGGAACACATTATATATTCAACTTGTCATAAAGTAATGTTATAGTTCTGAGCCGAAATACTGAATGTGTATATATACTGTACATATGTGGTTTTTTTATCTTAAGTTACAATAAGCTATGACTGTAGCTATGAAATGAAATAACAACTGGAACGCAGCTAAGGATGAACTGATTCGAATTTGGTGGCCAAAGGTCAAAGTTCAAAGTCACTGTGACCTGATATGTGTCCATTTTTCTGAATACAATATCACAGGAGCCCCTTGAGGAAGTTTACGGATAGTGGGCGTATCTGATCAAACTCGTGGTTCTCGTTCTTTGTTTAGGTAACAACTGTATGCTAAGCTAGTGTCTTACATTGGAGTTTTTTTTTTCAGTTTTTACTGATGCTGATTAATGCTAGATTAAGGAAGTCGCTCTCAAGTACTGTAGCCCTTTCTGTCGACTTCATTCTAATATTTCAGAACTTATTAGATTACATACATTTTATGTTATTTCCTTTACATACATTTAAGTATTACAATGTCATAAAAAGTATCCCTTCACAAGGTCTCAGATTTAAATACACACAACATATTATTCTTTTTATGTGGCTGGGCTCTCTCTCTTTTGTCACCTTTGTCTTTCACTATGTCTTTCTACATCCACCATTCATCTTTTGTTGGTGTGCGTGTGACTGTATGTGAGCCAGATAACCTGTCTGTGGTGCTATTGAGGTTAATGAGGGGAGACAGCATCAGGCTCCTGATCCCTTTAATAAACCTCGTCAGCTCCACCTGCCTGCTGCATACCAATGACTTACCCAAATGCAGTGCTGCATCTGTGTCACAGAGGAGAAAAAACATCTCTATGAAAGGAAATGAGGCTTGGCTCTTAAAAAGAACTATGGATTACTTAAAAAAAAAAAAAAAAGAAAGAAAGAAGAAGAAATGGCCTTTGATGAGTTTCCTGAGTGCACAGACAGGCAGGTCAGTTTGTTATCAGGGACAGAAGATGAAACCGCCGCGCAGTCGGGGACAGGATTTATTTAAATGTGAATGGGCATTTTGGGAAACAGTGAATCTCCTATTTGTCTAGATGAGATTAGAATGGACCAAATTAGATAAAACTTTAATAATCTCTGCACGAAAAGTGGGGAATAGATAAGAACATATAAGTAGTTGCCCAGAAATCTGATAAAAATGTGGTGAGGATAAACCTCGCTGTCTACATTTTGGACCTATTATATAACCTAAAAACTTCAGGCTTTACTTCGGTTTTGTCAGATCTGCGTCAACAAAAGTCCTGCTTGTACTGGCTACGAGCAAAAAAAGGTCTGAATATAATAACTGGTAGCTTTTTTCCTTTCACAAGTTGTTAAAACGGGCATGGCACCTTATCCTCAAAGGTCAACACTGTTACAAATGACTTTTCAAATGCAGGTTTGATCTCTGTTTGTGCCAATCTGACAATCTGAAGTTATAAAATTGAAAATAAATTGCTTTCCATTTTCCTTACGCATGCTTATCATGACAAAACAGAATCTATGATTTATTACTATTTTACTGATGTTTATTGTTGTTGTTCATTCAAACAAAGATGGATGAACAGGGATGAAAATAAGGTTAACAGTTAGTTATTTTAATGGCCTATGACAAAATGCCAGCATTTATTGATTAAAACATACAGTATGTTTAATAATTAATCAGTCCACTGCTTAACAAATTGGGGAGAACCTTTCCAATCTTTTTAAGCAACAATGAAATAACATAATGACTTTCAGCATGTACGTTTTGGAAAAGATGCAATTTACCACACAAATCCTAATATATAATTATTACCATAACAAATGAGTCTGGTTTTTACATAGAAACAGTTTCAACTCATGCTCTGTAATGGATAATATGGACGTTGTTGTCTTGTTTTTATATATCTTGCCTTGATGCTTGAAAGTCAAAGAAACCCACACAAAACAATATCCCTGTTAGTTATTATCTATGCATCTTTTGTTGACCTATTGATCTATTTTATAAATATTCACACCAACATGTTAGATGTTTACTTCAACATGTTGCATTAAAAATCAGATCCTGGTATTATGCTGTCATATATATATATATATACATGGAAGTTCAAAGGCAGCACTCCTTGTTTGCAGACGACTTTAAATCAGTGAAATGTATGAGATGTTTTTGGTGTTGTTGTTGTTTTAAAAAGTACTTTTTCTTTTCTGCTTTTCACTATAACAGTTCTTGTCATATTAATGTGGCATTTTAGCCAATTGGTTAATTTTCACCTGTAGTACCTGGTAATGACGTCCACAAAATACGTACCCGCATCTCCTCAAAAAAAAAAACAGGAGCCGATTACAAATAAAGACCAGTCCCCAAATACAGGCCAGATAAAAGAAATAACATGGATAACACCTGGTGTCTGTCATATAACGTAGTCACTTAAGCACAATGTGCACTTCTATTGTTGTAATACATTCAACAATACAATCCACCTATTTTCAACACTTTGTTGTTGTACATCACTCATCTGAAGTGACTGATCTCAGCCACTGCACATGTGTTTCTGAATATTTCAGCCATACTCCAAACAGTAGTTTTTATAAACTCCACAGGAAGGCAACACTTACACAATAAAAAAAACTGTTACGTTTCAATCCACTGAAACGATAGTGGGCTGTTAATTTGAATGGTTAAGGAAGTGTTGAGTTTGTATTAAAAGCGCAGTGCAGTACCTTTAACATCACGAACGGAAGCAAATCAAAACGAGGTACTAAATATGGCCATTACTACGTATTAAACACAGGAAATTATAAATATAGGCCTGTCTCTAAAACAAGTCTCCTCCTAACAAGGCACACTTCATAAGAAGACATAAAAGACATTTTAAAAAGAGGTCTAAATAAAACAGCAATCCATAAAATATAACAACAAAGCATGTGTCGGGTTAACAGACGCATTTTCTTCATGTTTTCCAAAAGATGGTTGAAAACTCTTATATGTGGAAGTGCCTCAGGTTATTACTACTTCTTCAAGCATACATTACCAGACACTTTGTCCATACATTTAGAGGCGTCTTTTCAGTTTGAAGAACTTGACCCTGGAGGGTTTAATGTCCAGTGTTTCAGCGTTCCACGTCTCTATCTGAAACTCAAGTGTACATTTTTACATTATCTTTAGTATTTTTAGGCATTTTGTGTAATTTCTTCTGTCTCCAGTAGTGGCGCTCATTCATCTAATGCTGCTATGGCTTGTATCAGAGGGTAAAGACAATTGACATATACTGTATGACTGTTCAGGTTGGAGAAGTCCCTTATAGGTTCTCAACCATGATCCTGCTTAGGATTGTGAAGTTGTCGAAATTAAATTTGCACATTTAAACAAAATCTTCATATGGCACTACTTAAAGGTTCAATATGTCAGATTTGTGTGTGCGCATGGGCTTACGTTAAGTTTGTGTTGGAGTCATAAACTGTTTAAAAGAAGTGGACAGGGCTTTAATGTCCAGTGTTTCCATGTTCCACGTCTCAGTCTGCTCAGCAGACAGTGTCTCCGTTTGTCTGTCTGTGTTAAGCTGCAGATGGTTCCTCATCAGACTGCTGCACTCCTCCTCGCTGACACCTCCCACCATACAGGTATATAACAACACAACTTCTGCCGGTGATATGATCCACATCTGAGTCTCACACTTGATATATAGAGTGTAAAGAAAAAGTGACAGCATTGGGTGCAGAACTGTTCACACTGCAGCATTCAGGATGTACAAATATGAAAGTCACATCTTCTTAACTTCTCTGCCTCTGCGCAAGGCAACAACTCAACACAATGTTCGCAGGGAGAGCACCAAGACAGACTCGTGTGTCCATGTATGTGTGTGTGCATTCATAGTTAGATGACTAGCTTTATTAGAAAACCGAGCCGTCCCTGATGGAGAGAAAAGAAACAGAGATGTGGTGGTTTTAAAAGATTACCGCAGTCTGTTCTGCCTCAATGACTTTGGATGGTGGTGCTGAATAGCTAACAAACACAAATACGAAAAGAAAATTTAGTTTTATTCATACTGCAAGCAAGGGAGAAACTCTTTTTCCCTGATATCTACACCTGCACCTACCCTGTGCATATACACAGATACAAAAATACAGTCCCACGTCTGTGCAAGTTCCCCAATGAAATCCATTCCTTGTACTTGAAGAAAAAACTTTCGAGTAGCTCATCTTTCTTTCTATCTTGTATTCATATGAGTATAGATCTCTGCAGAGTCATACATCTAAATATAAGCCTGAAAAGGGAGAGAACAATACAAATAGGGAGGAAGTGTGAGAGAGGAAGGGAAGAAATTGTGATTGCATTCATTTTGCAGTCAGATCTTTTGTTCATGCGTCTTTTAAAAGGGGGGAAGGAACCATCTCCATTTAGATTGCTTTCTGTGGCAGCACACAGACACACACGCATGTGTACATTCACAACAAAGCTTTGGACTTTAACACTGATGACAGCTGTCTCCCACTTCAGACTGAAAGCAAATGCTATTACTTTTAACTTTTACTTTTATTTGAATGCAAACCACAGTCTTTTTACTAACCTTAACCAAAGGAAGCTTAACTATGGTATTATCGCAGCCTAAATGAAACTCTCAAGTGTACATTTTTACATTATCTTTAGTATATTTTGCCATTTTTTTCTGCCGTCAGCATTTGACAGTTTGTGTAATTTCTTCTGTCTCCAGTAGTGGTGCTGATTCATCTAATGCTGCTATGGCTTGTATCAGAGGGTAAACACAATTGACATGTACTGTATGACTGTTGGAGAAGGTTGGAGAAGTCCTGTATAGATTCTCAACCCGGATCCTTGACTGCTTAGGATTGTGAAGTTGTCGAAATTAAAATTGCACATTTAAACAAAATCTTCATATGGCACTACTTAAAGGTTCAATATGTCAGATTTGTGCGTGCGCATGGGCTTACGTTAAGGTTGTGTTGGAGTCATAGAGTCACAGAGCTGGAGGTGGCGTGGACATTTGTCAGAGGCCACCTTGCAAATTTCTATGCAGGAGCTGCTGTGACGTCACCCATTGGTCATTTTGAAGCCACACGTGGCCATATTTGGAGGTGAGGGAGTATGAGGAGCGACGGGTGAGCTAGTGCTAATGGCTAGCTTAGTGACACATCTTCATTCAACACTTGACGGTCTTGTAAGTGTAAGTTATAGCATAAGGATTTTTGCAGGGGAAAAAAGCCATGTAGGTCCA
>JAPQRN010000008.1:25530165-25543891 GCA_037367275.1 Coranthus polyacanthus | reverse complement strand
ATAACATGAAAAGTCTATTTGTGCATCACAAAGAAGCCAAAACAGAACAGTTTGACAGAAAAAGAATTGAACATTTCATATACAGCATGTATTTCTTTCTCCTTCATAGTGTGTTCACTTTATGTGGTGATTTTTTTTTTAAAAAGGCAGATAGGACAAGTGGTGTCTCAGCCTTCTCCTCTCTGACCAGGATGAGCTTGTCTGTGTGGGTGTAATTCAACTTTTTTTTCAAACACTGTACCATGTTGTTGATGATGAACTCTCACTATGACCGTTTCTATATCCATCTGTAAAGATTCAAACTATGTGAGGATTTTGTGTGGGTGTGTCAGTCTGTATCAGCCTTTCATATAAACTTGTGTGGCTCTTGCCGGCCTGATAAGAATCACTCATTATGTGGTGAGTTAGTTCTCTGCTGAGCCTCGTCACAACCCCCTAGCCACATCACAGCACGCTGCTCATCTGTATTCATGGGTGGTTAACAACTGGTGCACCTCTCCTCTGAAATATAGCATGTGTGCACACCCTCTCACACATCTTATGTGTCAGTGCCTAGCTAAATTTAGAGAATAAAAGCTAGAGAGTTTCCTCAATACATGCATTTCCAATTTTTGCAGGAAACTCCACTATAGCCCACTACATAGAAAATAGTGTACAGGCTGTGATCATGGATGTGGTGAACTGGGACAGTCGCTAGCTTAGAGCTGGAATAAGCTATCGTCAACCAACAGGGACTGGGCTGTATATAAACAAAACTGAGCTGTATTTTTGTGCTATTTTGAAGTCTCAAGTGTGGCGTCATGCTGTCACCATCTGTCACCACCAGGCTGGGGCCTGTTAAGTTACAATAACAATAACACTACGAATTTGTATTTAAGTAATTAAATACAATTAGATAAAATAAAAATACTTAAGTATTATATAAGTAGTCTACTGGGAAAAAAAAATAATGACAGACTCCTCTGACGGTCTTCTGAACCACAACTACAGTAGAGCTGTCTGTCAGGAAAATATCTTCTATTTTGTTCAGTATCAGAAGCTCCGAAAGTCAGATTCAGCTCTCAATCAAAGCCCACACAGTGGACATGGACAGCAGCCACACCCCTAATAATGCATCATTTTAAGCCTCAAAATAATAGAAGGGAAGAGACCAAGCTGTAAACATGCTTATTTCTGCTGTAACGTTGGGTATTTTAACATGGGGGGTTTTTGGGGATTGACTCACCTTTGGAGCCAGCCTCAAGTGGCCATTTGAGGAACTCCAGGTTTTGGCAGATCCACGATGGCTTCATCTTTCAGCCCTAGATGATGCCTCTTGCCCTTAACAGACTCTGACGCAAACTTCATGTAAGCACACAAGCAAGTGCAAATCTTACACATTGAACCTTTAATAAAGTCAGCATTCAGAATAGTTTTGTTCCAATAAAAGTAATGTAACTGTATTTAATAAAGTTACATTTTACAAAGTTCATTATTTCAGTTCAAAATTCATGTAATTAACAATGCCATCCTAAAATAAAGTAATAATGTGTATCTGTATATGTAAGCAAAGGCTTTGTTTAGTTTCTAGAAGAAATCAGGATTTTCTGCCATTGTTTATATTGTTTTGTTTAATTTTTTCATGATTGGATGGCTGTAAAAATGCTATTATATCACATTTCAATGTAACAATTACATTTGTGTTATGTAATACTGTGACAATTGTCACAGACATTAATACAACCACAAATACCATCAGACTTTCTTTCGTTGAAGACCTGAGGCCAGCTATACAGACAGCAGGAGGTGGTATAAATTGAACAAGTTGAACCACATTCAACTGACCTGGTTGATTGGACACAGTGGAGGTGGTCCTGGAGCTGGACTAGAGCCAGCCGATCCCAAAAACACTGAAGGGATTATGTGTTTAATCTGGCCTGGGAACACCTCAGGATCCCCGAGGATGAGTTGGAGGATGGGGTGAAAAACAACTGCACTGCTGTGCTCTCAGACAAACCCAGCTAAGACACTAAGGGGCCAGATTTAATCACGGTTCACGCCAGCGCTAACACTCTTTTGTTGTTAAAAAAACTACTGTCAGGATTTCCTAATGACATTAGTCACTGGCAGTGGAAAGTTAGCATCTGAGAAGCATGGATACAGTTATTTTTGTAGCTTGTCTTATGCAATAAGACAGTATCCAGTTTTAGTTTCCCTTTCAGACAGCAACATTTTGAGGAGGAGACTATTTAAAGGAGGTGTGCAGCATGATTTACTAAGGTTTTTTTTTTTAGTCAAATTACTGCCAGTTGTGCCATTATTAAACACAGAAAAAAGCACGCTTTACCCATTTTGTGCTTGACAGGGCTGCGATATTTACGCTAGGAGGTGCTGCCAAGAACGAAGGTATAAGTAAAGGAAAAAAGACGTAATAAATGATGTTAATTCATGGGTTCTGATTTCTTTATCTATGGGTGTTTTAAAATACATTTCCCCTTGTAAGCTATTAGTCTGCAGCAAGTATTTAGATCAGCTCCATACTGCCTCCACTTAGAAATAACCTCTGCGTCCTCCATGAATCATGTATTCAACCAGTGTTTGAGTGTGGCTGAATAAGAAATGAAATAAGAGTTAAATTATATCTTCTGACTCTTGGGGGTAGAATAATCAGCTCCTGCAGTTTTTCAGCAAAATGTGTCAGCGGTGTAATTTGCTTCTGATTACGGGACTGTTCTTAAATTGGAAGCCCCACTGAAGTGTTTTTTATGTGAGGCACTTAACTCCTACTAGTGCTGATGACCTTCCTGTGGCACAAGCAAGCCAAAAGTGTTCCTCTTCAGAGAACTGGGAGTTTATAAAGGAATAAAATGTATAAATGGGAGCGTAATTGAATGAATATTTGGTATGAAAGAAAAACCCATGGTGTTTCCTCCTTTCCTTCCGTCTGCGTACTGCTCTGTTTGTCTCACACCTTTACACAGCAGAGGTTTGTGGGTATTGGTCAAATACCTTGCGAGTATTGTGTATGAGTATGTATATTGTTAGAGTGCGGTGCTGTGATGGAATGCCTTGTGAATATGCAGCAAACCTGTCTGAACCATCTATAACCACCTCCACAAGACAAAGAACAAGGAAGTGGATTTTAAACAGGATCTTGATCCTGCCGTATTAACACTGTATACAGTCAGTGTTCAGAGTTTTAGTTAAAAAATACCCAAATCTGTTCATTCATGTATTTCTATCTTTTATCTTGTTTTCTATCTTTTAGGTATTAGGTAACTAAAATTCTATTTTGTAATTGGTTTAAAGGAGCAATTTGTAATATTTCTGTTTTAAATTGTTGAAAAAGCAACTTAACAGAGTGTGAAGGAATAACAGTTGTGACATTTCATCAAAGATGTCAATGTGTTGGATTGCAGAGATAACGACAGCAGTTAGCATGCTACAGTAAGTAGCTAGCCACCTAGCCCCTTTGTACTTCAAGAGGTGAAGAGGAAACATAAACATCACAAGTCACAAAGTAACATGCACGAAGTAATGGGAATTGGCCAGCAACTCCCATGTTCTGTGAGTTAAAATGACTGGTTTTGTCATAGAAGTCTGGTGGCTTTGAGGTAAAGCTTCAGGCCTTCAGTTCCAATCGTAAAGGGCTGTCTGACAGATAAGTAAAGCAAGTAGCATACACTTGAACTGATAATGACCGGTTCTCAGAGTTTAAGCAGTTTGACTGTGGACACCAACACCACAACCACTGAATTCAACTTTTGTTTTAAGACATTTGGCAGCCTTTAGGAAAAATCTCCCTTTTTACCAGAACTGGGCTCTTCCTTGCTGTTTTTGTTCTCTGTGGTGAAATCAAACACTTGAAAAAAAGAACTCTATATAATATTCATGAATTCATTTTGAGCAGCAGAGCATTAGACTGGCGACTAGATGTGAATGCAAATGTTCACACTTCACAAACATTCATGTCTCTGAACATGTGTGGATTGATAATGGCATTGGCAAATAGCTGTCGAGCTTCAACCATTCACCTTTTTCTACAGGTGGTTTGAAAGTAATTTTGTTCAAAAACTCTACTTGCAACCATTTTTTTCAAATTACTTAATGATAGAAGAAAATAACATATCACAGGCTCTAAAAAAGCCTGCTGAATGAACTTGTCTCTAAAAATAGTCAATAGTTTTTGTTTCCCAGGAGTCATTCTGTTCTCATTTGCTTGATTTTAACTCTCTATTAAGTGGTGCTCCCTTTGTAAATTTTTTTCCTGACATACAGCTCTGCTCTAGTTGTGGTTAAGAATTTACACCATCAAAGTCAGTTACAGTTACATTATCCAGCCTGTTTGCATAACTTAGCTACATTAGCTAATGTTAGCATTAATTTGGTTACTGTGTTATGTGTTCTGTCAGCTAATTAGTGTATGTATACAGTACATTACATGAAGTTGGCATTCCTGTTATTCAACTGTATGTGTCAACAAACATAACATATAGATATGTCACCAAGTACTTGGGGACGTTCAATATAACAGTGTTAGTTAGCATTGTGGTCAGTGTTTTCATTCAATTAGCCGTAGCATTAGCAAATAACTTATATTGACAAGAACTGAAAGCTATTTCCATCTACACCTCTGCCATATTTGACTCAAAACTGTTTTCAAAAAAAGCACAGAGTTTTGCCTCTTTGGTCTGTATTCATTAGCATTAGCTTGGTGAGTCTCACTCATAGACTGTAGTGGACAGGGGAACTGTGACGTCACCCAGTGGTTTCTGAACTGCCATTTTGAAGCCCAGTAGTTTGCATTTTGTCACCATGTTGGCTTCTTGGAGCCGGACGTCAACACACTTGGACGAAAATTTAAAGAGGGACCATCAGGGTCCAAAAAAAACAAATGAGACCAGAATGACTCCTGGAAAAAAATGATTGACTTAGTATTTAGTAAGACTTAGTAAGACTTTAGTAGACTTAGTTCAATGTAAGTCTATGGGAGCCAGGGGTTTTTTGGGGCCAGCGTCTAGTCAGCGGTATTATACTTGAAGATAATTCAGCATAGGCTTCATTTTGGAACCAAAGTCCTCGCTCTTTCCCAGCTCCACCCTTTTGTCCAAATATGTTCACTTTATGGCTTTAAGATGGTAACAGCCAAAAGCCAAACTCGAGGCTTCAAAATGGTGAGTCACGCCTCGGTGGCTACATCCCCTTCTTCTATGCAGTCTGTGTGTCTAGTGCTACTGAAGACTGAATGTTATATTTAAGAACGATCATAATGGTGTAAGAACAACTCTAAGACACTAAATCAATAAAAGAGTTACAAAAATGTCTATGAATGTGTAGGGGAGAAGATACATTTTGGTAGAAACTTAATAAAAGTTAGTTGGTTTTACATTGTGGATATTTACTTCATGCACACAGTTTCACATTGACTTTGTAGTGTAGGAGGCCACAAGACTACAACTTCTCCTCTTGTGAATATTGCTGTTGATTAATGTCATTGGTTGCAAATTATTTAGCAGAGGGAATTAAAAAATAAAACCCGCAGGCACCTTTTTGTAATTTAAACAGGGGAATCGCCTTCCGAGTTTCCAAAACCTTTGCCTTGTTTGCGTTTACTATTGATACCAGTCGGGCAATTACAAAGACCGAGTGTCTCCGTGAGCGTAATGAAGCAGTGTTTCAGTCACCTGATGTTTTCAAAAGCCTTGATCCCTGAGTGTTTAGCTGCTTTCAAAGGGAGGAGCAGACCGTTCTGACAGCTTGTCTCAACATTCTGCTGGACGCAGATGAGGGAGACAAAGGACAAACAGCAGGGGAGGTTTAGATAAAAAGCACAAAAAGAGTGGATTTGATTTACTGTCATCTGCTGTGTTAAACCTTAAACGCTGAAATGTAACAGATTGTTAGGACGTTGTCTGACTGTGATCTGTCTCCATCCTCTCCTAAAGCTTCTGCTTCTGTCAATAAATGTCTCCTCCTTTAACGCTTGTTTTTTTTTTTTGTTGTTATGCTTTGTTGCTTTGTTTCAATGCTTTTCTCTCACTCTCCATCATTGTCTGCCTGATAATTGTATACGCCGAGTTTCATCGTACAAAAACACGATCCAGTTGAAGTCTCAGTGGGCACAGAGTGAGCTCAACCTCAGTAATTAGGAATAAGACGGCGTATGATAAGTAGAACAATATATTCTTTTTATTTTGCCATGTGGCTTTTGGCTTTGTGTTTCATCATTTTCATGTTTTTCCATTTGTCTAATGTGAATCAGTGATTTTTTTTCTCTGCGTGGATTTTATTAGTAGTATTTTAATTTAGATGAATGAAACGTACCTACGTTACCTAGTAACTCAATTCTACCTGGATACACACTGTGTAAATCATGTAATAATGTATAAGTAACAGTCATTTGTGTCCATTTTCAAGTCAAGTGATACAGTATGTAAATAATTTTTTTAGGCTTATTGTGACAATTAAACTTAAAAAAAATAGGACTTAGGGAAACACTATACTTAACATTAGTTAATTGGTAATAAGGCACTTATAAGTCTTATTAGAAGCTTATTAACATTGTTCGTGTTAAGAAGATTGTATAAATGTTAATGATATCATAAACAATTATTTGTCTACACAGTTTTTTTTAAGTGTAACTAATGTACTGTTTTCAGGATGTCTTTTACAACATACAATTTTCCTCTGTGTTGCAAGATACACTTAAGATATACTTAACTTTTTCTTCTCTTTCAAGTGATGTAAAGTCAAAAAAAATAAAAATCTTCCAAAATTTCAAAAGAGCTTCATTGGTAAAACACTGTATATACTATATACTCTTTTGAGCATTTTCTCAACCTTGAGAACTTTATAATTTTTTTTTGGCTTTAGATCCTGTAACTAAAACATTGTTAACTGTTAATAAAGGCTTAATAAAGGACATACTTGCATAAATAATGCAAAAAGGTTTAGTAGATATTGAATGATGATGAAGTAAAAAAAAAACAAAAAAAAACTGTTTAACTCAATAAATGTAATGTTTTTTTTTTTTAAATATAAAACTCATAAGGCTTTTATTAATGTTCCTAATAGAATAAGCTGTTAAAAAGTTTATTATAAGATATAAAATATGATCTAACAATAAACCTGTCCATGCACTTTAAAGTATTTCTTTTTTTAATTTAATGATTCTGTTTGAGATTTGCAACTTTCATCTCATTGAGAATTTAAATGTTATTGCTACAGTGGCCTTGTAGGCTCCCGTAGTTTCCTCCCCTTCCTCAAGTTATGCTACATATGCTAGCAGCGTGTTGTGTGTACGAACGCTACCAGTGCTGATTTACTGTCATCATGTTAATGCATATTGTTTGCTGTTCATTTTATTATGGTACTCTATTGTTTTCCTGTTATTTTGACCATAAATATGACTTAGTTTTCTCTTTCATCTTCGGTATGTTTGCTATGAGCTTCGCAGAGATTTTAGCCACCATTTCCTGGTGTAACTTATATTTTTGTATATGTAGGAACCAGATGTGCATGAGAAAGACAAGTGATGTGTGTTATTATGTTCTAGATGTACATGATCTTTGTTATTTTTGTATTTGTTGCTCCACTGCAGCCCACCTCCATTTCCAGTTCCCAGTTTTAATGGTAGCATGTTGATATTTTGCTGTAAATAATTTAGGAAAACATTTTCCCACAGTAAACGGTCTCTTGATAAGTATTTCTGTAATACTGTGATGAATTATGCAAAAAAAAAAAAAAAGGAGAGAAGGAAGAAATGCAAAAAGTGTTTTTTAGTCGTGTCTTGTTGGACACTTTGAAGACATTCACAGTACTGCTATGCATTGCTATTGGAGCCAGATGTGCACAAAAAAATAGAGAAGACAAGTGGTGTGTATTTTTATGTCTTCTGCAGCAGTGAATAAACTGTGGAAAACGATCCTGTGTGTGTTACGCCTAAAACACTGCCCTTTGCTCATGCCCCTGTATATTGACAGAAGTGAACATAATAGATGCAAACTCCCCTAACATTAAAGCAGCCTGGAGTGAATACCAGTTCACTCTGATCAGTATTTCACTTTGAGGATTGCTAATAACTACTGACAGACAGACAGGTTAGTGTTAAGTTAGTCAGCTTTCAATTAAAATAAGTAATACATGTTTGTCCAAATGATTATCCCAGAAATTCAACATTCATTTACTACGTATTTGTCCTTTTCAGACACACAAATATATTATTTTAGGTGTAGAAACAGTCATTCCTCATGTATGTTTTGTGGTGGGTGAGGTCTTCATTTGGTATGAGAAAAGAAGAAGAAAGAAGACACTGTATTTGGTTCCCATCGGACTCGCATAAAGTTCCTATTGTTATCTATAATGATAAAATCCAGCAAGTATTTTCACATGAATACCTGGTTGTCCTGATGGTTCATCTATTATCCTGGAAAGATCATGCTGAATTTGTCTGCAACAAAAGACAAAACAAAGAATTTATATTCTCTGCCACCTTTGGTCTTTGGGGGCGAGTGGAAAAAATCTTATTTTGTTTTGTACTTCTGTCTGTGATTCTAAGTGTTCTACTGTATTGTACTATTGGCACAAATGTTTGTCCTTTACTTTAGAGTCAAAGCTGCTCCATCAAATGAAAATCAGCCAACATTTGCCAACAACATTGTCTGTTATGTTCTGAACAGTCAATACAAATACTCACTCACCCTGTACTCAAAATGTGAAAATGTGTTTTGTCCATTCAGGGCTTTTTGCTTCAGATAATAGCTAAGGTCCACACTCCAAAACAGTATGTGATGGTAATGCACCTTTAACTTTGGATGCTACCTGCTATAGAAGAGAGAAACAAAGAAGAAGAAGTCGGTTCTGGGTAAATAACTTGGCAGCAAAACATGGTGAACTCCATGGAAAAGGACCCACTCCCTCCGTAAATAACTCATTACCAACTATTGAACTAATGAAAACAGAATTATTAAAAAACAGAATTAAGCATAGACACATTTTACGAGCCTTGATTATTGTAATTTTAATGCCATGTTAAATGCATGCATTTTGGTTCTGTCTTAAAGCTTCAGTCGGCAATATTCTTTTGGTGTCAGAAATTCCATTCTTTCCTTTCAGAATATTGTAATTCAAGTGGTCCAAGAGGAAAGTACATTTCTGCTCTTGGCTCTGTTTTCAGGATTTAGACAATCTAGACCGAGACAGAATGTTTTGGTCAATCACACGTGTTTTCACAGAGGAGGATAAAAATAGATGATTGACAGCTGTAATGTCCAATAATGTCCAGCATCTCTAGCGTTTTGATGCATCTCTATAAGAAGGTTTGTCTGTCTGTTGGTTGGTTTCCATTATGTTTAAAATCAATTTTCTCAGCTACTTCAAGCCAGACTGATTTAAAACTTCATGCAAGCATAGTGGACGCTCAGTTGAACTTGTGTTTTTTTCCTCCCATTTCTGCCGACCGCAGCTTTAACTTTGGTCTCTTTTTTTTGTGATGCTGCAAATGTAACTGCTACGATTCAAGAAACATTTCAGACTTCATCTGACAAGCATTCATTATCGTCACTAAGATGCTAAATGCTCAACTTTTTTACTGCATCAGACACCTGTTTACTGCCTGTGACACCTGTTAAATATGTAATAGTGGGTTTAGCTACATCTACAGTCAGACCTTGCCTGATGGAAAAGCTCTGTTCATTTGAGAGGATACTAACCACAGGAGTTGCGTGTGGGGTGTGGTTATAGAAGCAAGGCAATGAGCAGCTAAAAGAGACTAAAAGCTATATATAGCTGCAGCGTACTTCTCCTCAAACAACCTTGTTTTATTTATTACAGTAATTCATTTCATTTGATGTTAATATCAAAAATATTGCTTTTTGGTTTAACGATCTGCACTCAACTGATGCATAAAACCAGTTTAAGCATAAGCTGTGATTTTGTATTACAGTATTATCATTTAAATGAGCTGTTATGCAGTCATGGGTGTATGATAATTAGGTATTTTGCAATATCTTAAAATGCGGTTCCAATTAACAGAATAACCAATGTATGTAAAATGAGTCAATGTGATCTTTTCAGTGTGAAATTAACCAGTATTTTCCTGCTTTTTTAGTCCGCCAGCTAGCAAGCAGACGTTGGCACTGACTTCACAGGTGAAGCTGCTCTACATGCACGCGCACACACACACACACACACACACACACACACACACACACACACACGCGCACACACACACACACACACACACAGCTTGTCTGGCATGTGTGCAGAGGCGTTTTACAAAGGCTTGATTTTGTGATTTTGCAGGATAATTTGACAGCAGCTGCTTGAGTCGTGACTTCCACTTACACTGTGAATACACACAGCCACCCAGCCACCCGTCGACACACACACAGATGTAGACGCACACACACACTCACCTAAACATCACATTCACGCTGCGTACAAACATACTCATATACATACATTTTCCCAACACCGCCGTTCCTGCATACAGAAAAACCCGACAACAGACAGTGACAGACATGCAGCCTAGCCTTGGGTTGCACACACACAGAGCCATGTACACAAATGCATGCACTCATGTTAATTGGTATAGCAAAGGCCTGAGAGTTTACAACTTGGCTACTGTTTCCTTGGTAACAAAATGGCAGTTTGTGGGCTACAGGATTTGAAGATGCCTAACAAGGCCACTAGTGCTTCATAGTCGATACTGTAATGTCTTTTTACCTATTATTTCCTGCACATATGGCTTCATTTCTAACTTCTCTGTAGTATCCTGTCAAAATTTAAAACAAGAGAAAGTAATCTACTTTGACAGCTTAAAAATCAGTCAAGGGGAAACAACCACGGCTTGAAATCGAAGCTAACGCGAAAATATCTTAAAGTGTAATACTGCTGACGGCCACTAGGTGGTGGCTACAGTTCACTCAGCAACTTCTCTTTAGAAATACTAAAGTAATCCCCCCCCCCAGGATTCACTATTGTCACCAAGCAAGAGTTGACACCACGCTGCCTACGTCCACTTCTTTCATACAGTCTGTGATTCCTGTGAAATTTAGGAAATATTTGCTGTTATGTAACAAAGCAGAGTTTGGGAATGTACGTTGTAGTGGTGGAGACCAGATGTTAAATATACCAGTCATTTCTTATCAACATTTTACTTGCCATAACCAACATACTTTAGAAAAATTCAGAGCTGGATGTAAATAGCATGTATTTTACAGTTTTCCTGAATTGCCTAATGGTTGATATGGTTGCTTTTTTACCATGCTCTCCAGCCCAAATAGAACACCCATTAGGGTAATCAATTCATACAAAGGCAAAACAGAATCTGTACTTGAAGTGTAAAGAAGTAAATGTATTTAAAATTGAAATCATAAAGCATTAGGCTTTTCCACATGCTGTGCAGTTTGATAAATGTTATCTTATTCTATTTGCATGTCAGTCTTTTTATGATGATGCTTTATTCTCATGTGAAAAGGCTGTTCAATTCATGTTAATGACAAATGTAATTTAAATCAATTTTGACATTTGCAGAAGCAGAGAGAAAATACACAAACAAGCAGATATAGTCTGACAAAGCAGGTAAAAAGTCATGCTCACGCTCACGCACACGCACACGCACAATAAACCACACAGTAACCAATACAAATGAAGGTAAGTGTGTCGCACGTGCATACAAACACACACTATACTGTCTTGATGGATATCCATGTGCACACTCACCCACCCACACTGGCACACAAAAAAACACACACACACAATCACAGGCAGGCGGTCTCTCAAACAGACAACACACACGCAGAGAGGGAACAATCATGTCTTCTTTGTTTTGCCTCCTCTTCCACCGAGGAGTGACATTTGGAGGGGCTCGGCGGGGCGGGGCTGAGGGCAGGAGGTTCAGCGATGAAAAACATGAGTCACGATGGAGAGAGAGCAAAGGGGAAAAAAGACAGAGACAACAGAGTGTCAAAGAGAAAGAGAGGAGTGGGAGAAAAATCTGTGTTAAGTTAGAAAACAGGCAATGTGGCAGATAAGTCCTGTGTTATGCTTGCTGAGTACAGGAGAGGCTGAGACAGCAAGACACCCAGAGACCGACACAGAAAGGAGTGGGAGGGAGAGGTGAGTGTAGTAAGGGAAGGTAGGTTACATAGTATAAATTGGGTCATTCAGGCAGCAAAAAAAAAACAAAAAAAGAAAAAAAACAATAGTGCAAGAGATGAGAAACATGACTAAGGCTACAAGCATCAAATATGCACCTGGCTATTTCAACACTAGAATGTGCTTTGGAGAGAATGAAAAATATGATCAAAGATATACATATTTAATATTTAACGTATTAAAAAACATTAAGGTAATTAAAGGTTCAGTGTGTAATTTATAGTGACATCTAGTGGTGAAGTTGCAGACTGCAACTAGTGTTGCCAGAATGGAAATGTTAAAGTATCGTACCAGAGGCTTAAATGAATCATTTTTTGAGGAAATGTATCATGCACATGTACATAAACAAAAGATGTGCACAGTGTAAATATATTATTGGCATGTAAGTTACTCTCTTCGATATAAAATACCTGAAATTAATTCATTATTACTAGCCGTGCTCGTGAGACGCGTTCATCATCTCAACAAGCATGATTGGCTGCAAAGGTGCATTTACAGATGTAGGATCCATAATGTAGTATCCTGATTGTGTCGGAAAATGAAATAAACGGACATACACTTCACGGATTACAACTACTAATACTGTGATCAAATTATCGTACATTTGGCATTATTGATCACGCATCCTACAGAGGGTAGAATTATCGTACAAATATGATCATTATCGTCAACATCTGGCAACAGTGATTGCCACCCATCCATCCATCCATCTTCTTCCGCTTATCTGGGTCCAGGTTCGTGGGGACTTCCCCAGACTTCCCTCTCCCCGGCCACCTCCTCCAGCTCCTCCGGGGGACACCAAGACGTTCCCAGCCCAGCCGAAAGATATGATTCCTCCAGAGTGTCCTGGGTCTGCCCTGGGGCCTCCTCCTGGTTGGACATGCCTGAAACACCTCCCCAGGGAGGCATCCTAACCAGGTGCCCGAGCCACCTCAACTGTCTCCTCTCGATGTGAAGGAGTAGTGGCTCTACTCTGAGCTCCCCCCAGATGACCAAATTCCTCACCCTATCTCTAAGGGAGAGCCCAGCCACCTGGAGGAGGAAACTCATTTCTGCCACTTGTATCCACAATCTTGTTCTTTCGGTCACTACCCAAAGCTCGTGACCATAGGTGACGGCAGGAAAGTAGATTGACTTGTAAATTGCAACTGCTTGCAACCAACTGAATACCTCTTAACCCTCCCCTACGGTGGCTGCTCAAAACGTGAACGGCCGTCATTAATACCAGTGTTTGGTTGGTCTGTTCTGGGTTCACTAGTAAAGGGGACATTAACTCTGGCTCACCCTCAAACATAGGTGTCAGTAATGCACCTTAACGCTGGATGCCGCTCACCATAAAAGGGAACGAAGAAGAAGATGACGTCCATTCTGAGCTACTGTTGAAAAAATGGTGGCACAACATGTTGGATGTGTAAGAGGACCTGCTCCCTCTGTACATATAAATGGCTCATTCTAAGGTAACAAAAACAACGATTATTATTTTCAGGCGTAATCTTGCACACTGACCCGTGTTTTTTTTAATGCCTCTGCTAATAATGTAACAGCAGACAGGACTCAGTGCAGGTTTAAACTTGCCCAGCCTTGCCCA
>JAPQRN010000008.1:25486492-25516297 GCA_037367275.1 Coranthus polyacanthus | reverse complement strand
ACAGTATAGTTCATAAAGATGTTATTCTGACACAATTCTTAACTAATTAATTAACCTAAAACACATCAGATACTACAGTAGCCTAATTTTCCGTTTCATAATGCCACTTGATTGTAAATTATCCCTCAAGGTACTACTAAATACACGTTTTAAGTCAAAAGCAAAACACTGCAGGTCAAAGTGAACAACAACACTTTTAGTGATGACAGACACTAAAGAATCACTATACACATAGTGAAGTGAACTCGCTAGCCTAGCCACAGTAATGCTAATGACCCATGATGCAGAGAGTGAAGCCTTGACACTGTGTGAAAAGAGCTGCTGGGCTAAAGACAACCCTCCATCTTAACAAAGACAGTTTCAGTGCATAGACAGTAAATATTAGTGGACAGAGGAACCCCTTGGTTTCTGAACTACCATTTTGAAGCCAATAGTTTGCAATTTGGCCCTTGCCATGCCTATTCGAAGGGTTAGCTGAAGGATGAACTGGTTTCCTTCGATCTACGGCCTTATCGAGCTCACTTCCCAGTTGGACAGGCGGATTCAGGCCAAAAGATGTGAACGACGACAGGGGGAACTAAGCTGTCGTCTTACTCCCTGGTAACAGGGACTCCACAGGGAAGCCACCGTTAGTTCTCCTGCAGAGCCGCTTTTAGGTGGATCTGATCCCATGCAGGTGGGATGCACCCACCTCACACCAGAAGAAAAGGAGCATCAGAGACAGCATAACGTCTGCCTCTAGATTGGTCAGTCTGGTCATTTTGTATTTAAGTGTCCAGCAAAATGGCGGGCTTACCAGTAGAAGGGGGAGTACAGGTGAGTCGGACCATCTATTCCTCTATACACCCACGGCAGATTTTCCATGCCAAGCTGCTGTGTTAGAAGAGGGATTCTCCTCCACAGGTAGATGTTTACATCCATAAGAGGAGCTCTAGCAGAGACCTGACTGTTTTTAGTGATTAAATACTGCGTTGAGTGCTGTATATGTATCATAAGTGTCCAAAACATGTCTCATATTTTTGTTTTCATTCTTTTCAGAAGTGATGTAATTATCCACGGCTTGAAACTGATATTAAATGGACAGGGCTCCGCTCTGTGTCCAGTGTCCGCCTCATGTGGGATCTGTGTTTTTGTCCTCCAGGGCAACAAAAACAAATCAAGGGCTTTCACATTTTTTGCAGCCACCACAGGTGAGGGAGGGTGGTTTGATATTCGACTGGATGCAATGTGCAGCTTCACTGCCAGATTTCACTAAATATCACACACTGAACCTTTAACAGTTTCATATTGCAGAATAAAAAGTGTTGTCTGGAAAGGTACAAGAGATGTCTCCCAACCGTAGGAATGAGTTTTTATAACTATTTGTTTGTCCTGTCATTAGGTTATTAATCATTCGAAGGGTACACTATGTTGTCCCTGACATATTAATGTTGTGCACTTGTGCATTCACCTTTCTGAATAACTTAATGTGCATATTTTATCTTTGTATATATGTCATTGTATTTCTTTACAGCTTTCAACTTGACAGGCCAATAATTGCCCTGTTCTGCACAGAGATAACATTTAAATTAACTTGCAAAGATTTGAATGGCAGCAAGGCACCTCATTTCGAAGAAGCAATATGACTGTGGCTTACAGCACAAGAGGTAATAGAGCTCTGGGAAGGATGAAGCCAAGGGTTCTGTGGTCCATTAATAAGGCACACCTGCACCTAATTAAATCCCACTCTTCATACAGAACCTGGTCGAGGAAACTTGAACTGTATTGTACTGATATGCAGTCACTTCTTAAGTCCTAAAAAAAGTCATTCTGTACCTGACAAATTGTCATCAAAATAGTTAAGACTGCACTTGATTTGTGGCTTCGATTAAAACAAACCGTCTGTGAGTCTGCAATCGTTAAAGCTGACTCTGAATATAGAAGAAGTGCGCAGGAAAATGTCTCCAGGGAAAGGTTCTTCATCAAGCGTACCACACAGCGGCAACACATTCACCTGATGTTGACAGATTGCCATCACCATCCACTGCCTTTTGCGTCTCCAGATATCTGCAGTTCCCAGCATGCTCTGCTGAGGATGTAGCCAGTGGCTGACCCAGAGCTCTCCTCAATCTCTGGAGGTTTGGTTGAATGTGTGTGGGTGGCCTAAACAGCCTTGCGCTGCCGTTCTGCCTCGCTTCCTCGTCGGGAAGGTTCGTGCGTTGGCTTACCATCTGCTGGCGTCCCGCCTAAATGAGACCATCCTACAACAGAAATGTGTAAAAGCTTTAAAAAAAAAAAAGAAGTATGACTTGACAGAGCCCCATAAGAGCCAATTAGTTTCTCATGTATGAATTTTCACATGTGATCCAGTGGATTTAAACATGTTTGATCGTTATGCTTTGGCTACACTGAACAATGAATGTACGGCGTCGGGTTGAAGGAGACAAAGGCAAAACAACACAGTGAGATTTTGTTTGGGGATTGTATCGTGTCGTCAGTTTTTGGCTCTAGACAGAGCTGTGAAAGTCATTGATTTACACAGTTTGTGTACTACGGGTACTACAATAGGCTATGTAAGGGGTACAGTTACTAAGCACTACTATAGTCACCGGGCAGTGTTTAATTTCTGCCACTAGGGGTCTCTCAATCAAAACAATAACAAAAGACGTAGTTTGATGCAGCATGGGATCATGGGAGTTTTCACCACTATTGCAGATTAAAATCTATCTGATGTGACTCAGAAGTAATGTTTACAAATAAGGTGCATAAAATTGAATTCACATCACATTAATAGTCATGTTATGCCATTTTATTTGAATGAAATAGAAAATAATATCAAATAATATCGGCGGAAGGTCATCTTTATTGCTACCTTATCATTAGATGAGTCGACCTATTTAATGGTAAGTTACCTATTACCATTATGTTACCGTAAACATTAGCTTGGTGGTTTGCATAAATCACGGTTCGCACCTTGCAGTTAAGTTAGATTGATATTTAGATGTATCAATAAATTAGCTAAATTGCTTGCAATAAATAAAGCTATGCAACATGGCTGAAATACTGCTGTATTACTGTAAAGTATAATTTAGTGAGATTGTATGATTTAATCAGTCTCTGGTGTTTTACCTGGTGTTTACTTTGTTTCCCCATAAAGGATATTTGAAACTTTTGACATTTTGAACATTTTTGGAAACATTTGATGTAACGTAACTACACAAGTCAACAACACAGGCCTAGTTGTTTTTAGCTATTTTAATGTGTAAATGTTACACGTTGAGGTCATAAAGCTGTGACCCACTGAGCAGAGGTGGGCAGCACTCATTTCCTTACTTATTTAAGCGAAGGGCAATAAACCTTTTTTCGCCTCAGACGCCTGGGTCCTTGTTTCAAACAGGAACTTTCTGTTAGAAAATGGAGCTTTTTCTTCTCTTTTCCACATTGACAAGTTTGTGGAATAGTCACTTGGTCAAACAATGCCTCCTGATGTTACATTCCTCCATCACTGCGACCAATGTTTTTTGTTTTTTTTTTAGCTGGTCCTTATGATCTGATAGATCTCATAAAAGTTGACACAATACACAATTCATGACCTATTTTTGTGTCAAAGGGCCCTAAACACCTCACGTCGTTTACAGGGGGGCAAAAGTTTTTGTACCTACATCACTAGCCATGTCAGCTAATTCACACAAAAGCAGTTTTGTGTGAATTAGTCAATTTGTAGATTCTCATATTTTATATAAATTGCCATTTCCAGAGCTAGCATAAAGCACTGCTACAGCTCCAGTCGCCTCCAGTGTAAGGGCAGCTGTAGGTCCGATAGGAGGATGTCGGGCTTTCTGAAAAAAACGATATTATTATTAGTGATGGGGAAACAGGAACAACGAAGCAAAATGTGCACAAAATGAAGGCGAGTGTTCTGAGGCTCTTGTTGTTTTAGGTCAAAAGGGAAAAAATAAAATGTTTGAGTGGTATGGATTACTATGGATAATGGATAAGCAATTACTTAATATAAGCCCGTTCAGTGGTCAGCAATATGATTATTTTTGAGAAACTAGCAGCCATGACACACTCGATCCATGTAAAAAGTAATGAATATATACTTTTTCTGATGCACTGAAGGAAAAAAACAAAACATTTCAATTGCTCTTTTTCCGACTTACATACATATTAGTTACTCGCTCCAGAACAAATGCAGGATGGTGTTTTAAACAGAAGCCATTTTAATAACAAAACATATTGCTTTTAATTCAAAATGTTAAGCGCAGCGCTATTTGTCAGAGACAGCGCTAATGATCTGTTCATAATGAACATGAAAACATAAACACAGAAGGGAGGAGAGGTGAGAGAGACAGAAGAGGAGGAGATAGGAAAGGAATGATGAAGCAAAAATAAAAATAGATGGAGGAGAGGAGGGGAAAGGATAAACAAAAAACAAGCATTGGAATAAGGAGAGAGAGGGGGGAAATAAAAACAAGGAGACACAGATGACAAACCAGGCAAGAAAATGGAATCGAACAGAGAAATAAAATAATGGGATAAAAAGGAAAGAATCCAAGCAAAGACGAGGAGACAAAAGGAAGGCGACGACAACAGGATTTGCATTCAAGCTCTGTCAGGATTCTCTTTCAGCCTATTAATTAAAACTCAGCGTGATTGTTCTAAAAATGAACCAACCAGTCGGCAGACAACCTCACACATCATTAAGTCTCTGATTACATCTACAGAAAGTCTACCGCTTTAAAAAAGAAAAAAAATGATTACAGCTACAGCTATTAAATAAGGCAGACATCATTACATGTGCTGTCAAGTCAACAGCTATTAAATAAGCCTGAAAAACAATGACAGTGATGCTGATTTCCTCTCTGATATCACCAGCCACGAAAAGGAGGCGAGAAAATGAGAGGAAGGAGAAGAAAGGGGTGGACGGGGTGGGGTGGGGGGAGAGAATGAAGGATATCAAGCAAAGCACCACAAAGATAAAAACAGGGCAAATCAAAGGCCTAACAAGCCAACAAAGTGAGCAAGACAATTAGCTTTCTATGAATTCCAGACATCTGTGAGTGTCTTTTATTCTCGATTTCCACAGCATGAAATGAGACCTGAAACGCGGATCTCTCCGAGCCAACGCTGGCCCGCTAATTAAGCAGCGCCGACCAAGTGGAGCTCTGGAGTGATATTCTCCCTTGCCATTTTTGTTTCTCGGAGGCTTGGAAACAAATGTGCTCTCTGTAGCTTGTTATTCGAGAGAGAGAGAGAGAGAGAGAGAGAGTTCATGAGGCAGAAGAAAACAGATTCAAGAAAACAACATTAGATAAGACTTTTCTTTTTCTCAGTCCTGGCCCTGGAACTAAACAGGGTTGTTACTTGTGTCATGTTACAAGTTTGGCTCCAAGAAAATTCAACCACAGTGAACTAATGTAATTATGACTACAAGAAACATTCAACCAAGTACAGAAATTAGACTATCTGGGAAACCGTCATTTTAATTGGGTCATCATCACAAGCCCGTGCTTTAAAAGCAATCTGCAAATATACGTGGAACCACTCAATAGTAAAAAAAAACAAAGTAAAAAGGACAGGAAGCGTTTATTTTTTTTTTGCTTTTAAGTTCTAGTGGAAGGACCTCCCTTCCTTATTTCAGGAAAAATATGCATGGCAGTCAATGATTTTTTTTTTGTCTCTATTTTTTTGGACCATGCACATTTATTTCTTTGCATTGCAAACGTGCACTGGTAGATGTGATATTGGCATTGTTTGTGTTGCAGCTGTTGATGTGATGCATGTTGATGAATATTATACTTGTTGTGCATTTTATGCTGATGGTTTTTGTGTTGTTGACTCTAGCCTGCGCACAGCAGGAAAAAAAATGCTGCACATACTAATGCCCCATTACATTGTCTAAAATTGCATACGTTGAAGAAAAATTGTTTCTTCATCTAAGACACCACTTTTCAACACAAAGTGTTGCCCTTGCTATTTATTTATTTATTTATTGTGGCTCTTGATTCAGAGTGTCAGTAGAAAATATAGAAATATGTTAAGGCAAAGAAAAAGCCTTATAACATGAGACTAACAAGTGTAGTTTTTTAAATGACTTACATGAACCAGTCCTTGTTAGCTTTCATTGCCACTGCTACTGCTATTCATGCAATAAATAAATAAATTAAGACCGCATTGACCTGTTGGATGCACTGACTTGTTCATTTGTCACAAAAAAACACATTTTTGGGGCATTTCCACTGCAAGGCTTGTTTGTCTCAAGAAAGTTGGGTTTGTAGCTCATTGCTGCAAGTGTTGAAGGTCAAAGTGGCTCTTTGTCTCTGTTACACTGTAGTTCACATGGCCAGATATGGCCACACGTGTCTGTGTGTCTGTGTGTCTGTGTGTGTCAGAAAGAGATACAGGCAGCATGACAGACTGATAACTCTGTCACAGAGGAACTAATAAATGGAAACTTTGACAGCTCAGACCACAAGAGACACACACACAGGACTTCAAAGATGCTTGTCCTGCCACTGCCCACACTAAGCACTGTGTGTGTGTGTAGTGTGTGTGTGTGTGCGTGCACATGGAGCACCGCTACGTGCATGTGTTGAGGCGAAGAAAAGCATTGATCCAGAGAGGACAGGTAGAAATAGTAGGATGAGGAAAAGAGATGGGCGTTTGGGGAGAGGTCTGATCCTCGGTCACCATCCCACTGACAACATCGATAAGTTTGATGGTGAAAGTGCACTGAGAGGTAGTGAGAGCTTTTTACAGCATCAGAGGCTCTTCTAACAACTAAATGGACAAAACAGTAGAAACATGGTGACAAAATTAGAACAGATCTTTCAAGTCTTTGATTTTCCTCTTATTTGTTCTTTTTGGTAATGTTCTATATTAAGGTCCTTGTAATAAGTGTTAAGGAATAAGGCCCATGAGCCCCGATAAGATACTATCAACATTATGTGTTAATAAGACTATATAAATCTTAATGATTGCAAAATAAATATGTATAATTTTTGGATTATCACGTAAGATCTTTAAAAGAATAGAACAACACTATAAGCCTTATGAGGTTCACATAAGGCTTTACAACAGCATTACAAACACATTTCTTTACTTTAACTCTTATGCTGTTATGTCATGGTTAAATCTTTTCTAAGCTTTTTTTTTGCTTCTTGCTTTATTAAGATTAACACATACTTTATTATGCACTTACAAATAGTTAACTATACACTTATTATCAGGATTAGTATCAAGAACAATGCCTTACTTATATTAATAAAGCCTTTATTATGCACTTACTAATCGCTAGTTATGGTTTTTGCAGCTACCATGTCTAAAACGAGAAAAATGAAATGCCTCATTCACGTTAATACATCGTTCGTTAAATGGACTGGACTTCTATAGCGTTTTTCTATGTTACTGGACAAAGTGATAAATGAGCTGAGTCGGGGATCAAACCACCAACCGCGCTTTCCCTCCTGAGCCACAGACAACCAAAATATAATGCACTTCTTGACACATTATCCACTTTTCACAGCTACCCCATGTGAAATGAGCACTACATGTTGTCAAGGTTGATAAAATGTGAATAAAGAATTACATATAAAAAAAGCTTTTGGCGGCGTCTCTTCAATCGTGTCCCGTAAAGACTAACCAACCCTGAACTGGCATTACAAATCTAAGATGCTTTGTTCTTATTTTGAAAAAGCAGCTGCATGGTATCTTTGAAAACAAAGAAAGCTTTGGTCGTGGTTCTCAACATCAATTCAGTCCAGTCATCTATGTGCTGTTCAAATCAGTGAAGACCACACTGAGTCTCTTTAAGTCAATGAATCCTCAGCCCTGACACTAATGAAGCTATATTAAAACCGGTTTGATTCTAATGCCATGGTTATACAGTAATTGAGGTTCAAAGAGAGAGGGTGAGACAGATGCCGAGAGGTCACGGTATAAACTCAGTAAAAAGGAGCGAGCGTGACTTTTCAGAAGTCACAGTCCTGCATTAGATTTCTGGTGTGTCAGAGGCAGAGTGTGTATAAGTGTGTGTGTCTGGCGCTGTGTGCGGTCGATAACACATGACCCGACACAAAGCCATATCCCACTGTGACTAACAACAAAGACAGGTAGAAGAGGAAGCCGAGAGGATGGAGAGGGAGGAAGAGGAGGAGAGAGGTTGACAGAGCAGAGGAGAGGAGAGGAAAAAAGGAAAGGGAAAGAATGAACAGGAGGAAGGAGTAGAAGGAGATGTGAGAGCAATTTTGATAACAAATGACCTGCCACAGAGTCCATATACGCGGAGCAGAGACTGTTGGAGGAAGAGGGGACTTTGGACAGTGGCTATTATCACTTCAAAGCCTCACTGGGGAGTTGGAAAGTTCTCATCGACTTGTGTGGGGTGGACTATTTCTTCTACAAGTACTCAGTGCAGCACAACGCAGGCGACTTAACTGTCATTTAGCCTAGCTGACACAAGGACACCTCAAAAGCAAAATCAATACCAAGTGAATTTGTGCAAACACATTAGTACATAATGAAACAGCTGCTTTAACCAAAACGAATAAAAATGTCATGAAAAGAAACCGTTAAACCTCTCAAATAAAGTACTATATCAAATACTAATCAATGAAAAAATGCTCATAGTGACATGGCAGAAAAGGCACAGGTATGATTACAAGGGCACTACAAGAGCCGTGGCCCAGCAGTTAATCAGCCAAACACCCTCTCTCACAATGTTAGACAAAGTGGAAAAAGAAAGTCCAGGCTTTGCACCTTTTCAGGCATTTGCTCAGTCTGGCAGAGTGCTATTAGCATATTTACGTGTTTGCTCTAAAAACAGAAATAAATGGAGGCCACACTCTGGTCTGACTGGTCAACTCCACCTGTGGAACAACGACCCAGTGACTACCCACAACTGTTATCTAGCTCATAGGTCGTCTGCAGGGGACATACCAATTTGAGAAAGCATTTCATTGGTGCAAAATTAATACAGGCCCCCGAGTGCAGGATGAGTCCAGGAAATGAAAAAATATAATATACCACTAGGAAAGCAAATAAAATAAGAATAAAATGACTTTTTTGACAGGGTTGAGACCAAGAAACAATGACTTTGGCTCCAAAATGAAGCCAATGTGTTAGTATCTTAAAGTGTAATACCGCTGGCGGTCACTAGATGCTGCGCCAAAAAGCCCTGGCTCCCATAGACCTACCTTGAACCTCACCCTAAAAATACTAAATCAATGTTTTTTTTTCACTCTGGTGTCATTCATTTTATTTGGACCCTCTAATAAGTGTCCCAGTCCTTCCATTAATTTTTTCTCTTTCTTTTTGACATCTGCCGTGTCAGGCTTTGATTGACAGGTCTGTATGACGGCTCTCCTGCCGACTCGGACCTTCAGAGTTTCTGTTTATTTAATAAAACACATTTTTCCTGACCGACAGCTCGGCTGCAGTTGTGGTTAATGGGTTACCCCAACAACACTGTAAAATGTTATGTGATGCTTAATGAAGTTTAGCGTTTTGGTAAGTTAGCATTTAGCACTAGCTCACCCATGACCACTTGCAGATGTCTCTGACCCCTCGTGCTACCACAGCTCCGCCCCTTTTGTCCAAATATGGTCACTTCTGGCTCCAAAAACTCAATATGGCAAAGGCCAAATTGCAAACTACTGGCTTCAAAAAGGCAGTTCATAAACCAATGGGTGACGTCACGGTTCCTCTGTCCACTAATTATGTACAGTCTATGGCTGAGACGGATACTGGTGTGTAGGTGACATGTAGAGCATATAAAGCGAGTGTATCATGTAACAAGAACTGACGGAGGATGACAAAATCAGAGAGTCGTACTTGTTAGTGATGTTTGCTTACTCTCATTCAGGTTGCCCATTGACCACAAAGGAGCCAAGTAGTTTATGAGTAGATTACTAGAAAAATATTGAATGGTTTTCTAGTTCTGCTTCAGAATGATGACGAAAACCATGATGGACAATACAAATAGACAACAGACAATAGCAATAGCAAGTGCAAAATCATGCAACAGAGGTTTTAGGGTTGCCTTTTGTTCTAAGCTTAGAAATATAAATTTGGACTTATTGCTGTTTGCCATGTAGGCTGTGATCTCTGAAACACCAAGCTAAGCACAGCAGGGAGTGGAAAGCAATCACACTAGGAAACCATACTTGGATAGAAATAAAGAAAGAATGCAGCATTGCTTGCCTCTTATTGTTTCTTTGATTTTGTTGTCATCACGATAATCTGCAAAGAGACTCAGGTACAGCAATTGTGGCCAACAATGCCAGATTAGCCTTTTCCAGCACATCTGACATAGTTTTGACAGTGAATGTTTATTCGAGATGAGAGAAAATGCCCGTTCTTTCTCCCAGGTCATCACATACTGTTACTAATACTTGATCAAGAGCGCTCTGCGTCCATTTTTAATGACGAGGGTACTCTTAAAGTGCATATAAGTTTTTGATATGCAGGGTACCCAATAGAAGTCCTTAGACTTCGGAAACTGACAACACGGGTAGGTGACATCGCTAAGTAGCAAAAACCTTAGTAGGAGGCAGTTGGGGTGGTTATGGCGGAACACCAAAATTTGCGGACTTATGCACTAGAGACCAGGGTTTGTGTCCCATTTCCTGCTGTTTACTTGTGTGTTTTCCCTCTTTGACTTGGTTGCTACATGGCACAGCAAGACTTGCTACTGGAACAGATTCACATTAATGTTTAATTTCAATGAAGTCACTCTAATTTCAACAACTTATCATTCCAGCATCCTCGGATCTGTGATAATGACCGTGTAATTTTCTGGGTATACGCCTGGATGCGTGCATTTAATGTTTGTATGTTACACAAGTACCAAATGAAGTTTACAAGTTTATCTACAGATGTTGGACATTTTGTAGAAAGTGAGGATATCTTGGCTGGTTGTCTCTTCAATTGGTTTAGGGGGCAGGGAATGCATTATATCAAGTACAGCAGTAAAAATGTGTGTTTAGCTGTTGTCTTCATTTTCATGTTTCATTTGCTTTCACTTAATGACTATAAAGTTGTGCTAATGAGTCCACACTAAAGCTGTGAACTTATGAATGTGATTACTCATTGTATAAGTGAGAAAAATATCTCCCAAGACAAAAACATACTTCGTAATTCCTATAAATCTTAAATGTAGCCTGGGAAATTAGCGACTGCACAGGCAAGGTTCTTGTAGCGATATAGTATAGCAAGGAATTCTGAACAGTCTGTCTTTTATTTGTCGTAATTCACTTGTCTTGGTAAAATACAAATCAATAAGCTTTGGCAACAAAGACAGTTCACCAAAATATGACAAAAAATACAGGAAAAAGTGATCAAGTACGGCAGTGGGCTCCAGATATACACAGAAACAAAACACAAAGAAAAAGTAGTGCTTAACCAGAAACTTAAAAGCAGCCAAAATATCGACAATTTTACATTTCACCTTTCACTGCAGTTTTCTTAAGAGCTCAACGTTCACACATGCTTGTGTACTTACATGAAGTTTATATCAGAGTCTGGAAGCTGGTCGTTTATTGATGTTAGCTTTGTCTTAGCTGTCTTCGTTGTCTACATCCATGATAACCACCTGTACGTACACTGATTTCTATGTAGAGGACTCATGTCGTTTTATCCGTAAAAATTGTTACGCTTGCTCGAGTTCTTCAGTGTCTCTCTTCTGCTCCTCTACAGCTGCAAAAATCGGCAACACTCGCTACCATCAGCTTATAAATGCAGTTAGCTGACGTGAGAATTTTGTGTCATTCCTCCTGCTGCCTGTAGGAACGCTAATCAAACGCTGACACAGGTCATATGAGAAAGTACTGGCAAACAAAGTTGTTCAGGTTTGAACTTATGGGACATTTTCACTTGTTCTGATTTGCCCTCCATGGTCTGTACTAACAACAGGAAAATAACTTACATAAAAAATTCAAAAGCATAATCCTGACATAAAATTTAAGCGCAAACAAACACTAAACCTGTCTTTTGTCTGTCAAACAACCCTTAGATTTTTGTAAGTTCTTATTTGTAACTTTTGTAGAGACTGAGACTGAAAGACAACAAAGAAGAGCAACGATGTTTGATACATCATCTTATTTTGCTTTAATTAGACCCAGAAAACCATGTTTCTTCAAGCGTTTTATGTTGTTCACGAAGAGTAATAAAGTGGATAGAAAAGTATAAAAGTTTTTTCTTTTTCTTTTCAGCAAGTTTGTTGACAATGAGCCAAATAAACTATGAAGTTGCTGTAAAGATCAGGTTGTGGAAGTATTTTCACTGTTGATCTGTTGTTTTGAACATTTTTAACATTAAAATATTACTCATTATTCTTTAATTTCTCTGTTATTTCTTGCTCTAATAGTTGTGTCTTCTTAGGTGAAGGTTTAATTAATAGGATTGTTTCAAAGTAAATGTAAACCCACACAAGTATTTCAGTTTTCCTCATTAGATGTGAGACTGTGACCTGTTATTGCTTTTTTTTTGTTTTTTTAATTGCACTTTTCGGATTGCATCCATTATATGTTGTGTTTGCTTATTTAGTTTTGGATGTAATTATGGTTATTTATCTTTAACTTTATTTTGGGTTGCTTAATTGCATTGAATTCTAGTGTTTTGTAGTTTTTGTTGTGAGTTTAACCTGGCCACAGCCATTCAAAAAAAGAAAGACTTGTGCAGTTTATTTCTTTTTATTCAACTTCAACTTTCTTTAATCATTTTTGCCAAAGGCCTTTGTTGTATGTTGCCAGTCTAGTAACTCTGCATTGTACTAAATATATTGGATAATTTGTGAATAAATGACTATTCAACTTGGTGTGTCCCCTTGGGTAATTTTTACAGCTCACCCCTGTCCCCCAGATTACACTGATGTCTATGTAGAGGATTTGGTTAAATTTTCCATGAAAATCCTAACACTCGCCTCTGAGTTCTTCAGTGCCACTCTTCTATGTGTCTGCAGCTCCAAGAGTGTGCAGCGCTAGCTACCGTTAGCTTAGAAATGGAATTGGCTAAAACAAAAACAAAGAAAACTGACCTGTTCCCAACATAAACCAGATTCTGACACAAGCTTCATGTAACTGCACAAGCACACACAAATGCTCCATATTCTGAACCTTTACACTGTTGAAAAATACAAGATAAGCTAAAGGTTCAGTTATACTCCATTGTGGATGTGCACATGGACAGCAGCCGACGCCATGTTACTTTCGAATCTGCATCCCATACATGCGCACTAGATCTGCTTTTAGCCTCCTTCAGATATTTCAGTCGTATTTATAACTGAAATCCTTCTGTCAACAACTGGAAGTGTGCATTTTTCTGTTACTGTAGTTAACCATGTGGATCTAGCCTGCTGTGAATGCTGTATAACTGATGCTAAGCTAGTAGACCTTGCAGGAGTCCACAATACATTTCTGAATGTGTAATTTGGGATTCAGGGGGAGAGGGTTAATTGCAGGAAAAAAAACTAAAAATTCCCCAAATTCTGGGCAACAGTCAGATATTCCATAAAAATCTAGAGGGTGGCATTTGTACTCACTAGCGAGTGCCTCCCTTCTGCTCCTCTACAACAGCCAAAGCGTACAATGCTAACTGGCATTAGCTTAGAAATGGAGTCCTCTGATGTCAACAAGTGACCAGTTCTGAACACAATAGAGACTCAAACACAAACTTCATGCAAACTCACAGTCACAGGGACCTTTAATATTTATGGGGTATACTAGTAAAATTAGCAATTTGTAGAACGTTTTGCAATTAGCCAAAGTTGTAGTTATTGTTATTATTGCATTTTTTGTTTTGCATTGTTTTTATTTTATGAAACCTTGACAGATATATGTAGTGTTTGTTTTTGAAAAGTAATAACGCAAGGCTGTGATTTTACAGTGATTTTAGGCAACAACGCCCTGTAGCTGTAAACCACAGCCTCCAGGGTCTTATTTCTTTGCTTTCTGAAGACTGCTCTTCAAACCGTTACAGACCCATAATACAGCAACTCGCACAGTGTAGAAAAGGCTTATCAAACTTTTACGGACTGAAATTCAAAAAAGTCCATTTTTGTCTCCCACCATGGGGACTAGACTTATTAAAAGTTTTAATTCTGCGATGCATGGTTGGGGTTATAAACTTTAATCAACAGAGGACTCAAACTGAGTATATTTAATCGCGCCCTATGACCCAAGCTCATTACAAAAACGCTGCCCTTCTTGTCAAACGATAATCTGCACTGGAGATTTATTAGGGAAACAATGTATAAACATGGACATTCAGGGTCAAACTGAGAGAAACATGATGCTGTAGAAAAAGAGCAAGGACAAGGTACCTTTGTTTCCTCAATGTACAGAAAGAGTATTCACAAGAGGGATGGAACATTTCATAAGGTCAGATTTAATCAGCAAAATATATAGCTAAAAAACTAATAATAGCAAGTAAATAACAATGGAAGTTCTGGAAGGACATGCGAAGTAAAATGTAAACAATTTATTTTGACTGCATCATTTTTTCCCTCCATGTTGTTTCCATCATTCGTTTTTTGTCCTCTCGTCTCCTCTCATCCAGTTTTTCCTGTCACCTCCTCTGCTCTATTGCTTTTCTGACGTATCTGTAAATACAGTCCAGTATATTACACCTGCGCCACTCCGCTAGTATTTTATAACTGTCTATCTCTTTCTCCCTCACTCATTTTATGTTACCTCCCATCTCTATCGTTTTCCCCTCCTCTGTTTCACTCTGTCGCTCTCTCTTTCCATCAACTGTGGCCTCCAAATAGACTGCAGAGTGGATTAATGACCTACTGGCTTTATATTGTGTGCGAGATGATGTCTGTGACTTTGTGTGTGTTTGTGTGTGTGTGTGTGTAAATGCCGTCCTTGGTGTGGCATTAACAGTTCATGTGGGAGTTGATATTGGCCCGGGCTGACAACAGTTATCCATTTTGCACACACCCAAACACACACAGAAAGTGTAAAGAGATTAGGGTTACAAGATGGAACCCACTTGGTAGCATGTCCAATTAACGCTGTTGCCAAGGGATGATGTTGCTGGAACAATAATCTGAAAAATTAGTTTTTGATTTCAACTAAATTTGGCAGCGAGTACCAGTACTTCCCATGTGTCCCATGTGTTATGTATCTTTCCTGTTACAATGTGTCTGCTGCTAAAGATCCAACAGTTTTATCCTCACAACTAGAAAACACATCTCCAAAAAGAACATTTTAGGTATCACATGTAACCTTTCCACATTGAAACATCAAAAAACGAATAAGCATATGTTATATGTAACATGTCACATGTCATATGTAAAATCCGTAATTTTATTTGGTCGCCTGTCAGTAGTGCCATCACATCTGTATCACAATTAAGACTTCAGATGATGAGAGCCAACATGTCCTTCAACCAGACCATGATATGTTGCATATATGACCCATATAGGCATTTGATGGATTAGCACCCCTACAGGCAGCTGTAAAAAGCAGAAAATGCACAAAACAGTGGAGGTGGGCGGCAGGACAAATGACACAAAATACTTCTTATTCTTAATATCTGCGAAATTCCTGCTGCATTTAAGCTGTGACAATGATACAGTTAAGGTTTGCTAACATTTAGACACCAGAACAACGGGGTTAGGGTTCGAAAAATATCATGGTGAGGGTTAGAATAAAAACATCATCATGGATATGGTTTAACAGTAGCAATATGACAATTTGGGCTGATAGACACACTGCTGTCACAAATCAGTAACTGAAGATAGTACAGTAAAATACAGTACAAACAGGCCAAAATACTATAAAAAAAATCAAAATAAAATACTGTTTATATTAATATGTACTGTAAATCACATTGCAATAAATTCACAGTACTTTACTGTAATTACAATATAAGAAATTGGCAACCATGCAGCCAATAACTTAAATTAAGTAAGTAAATTCACAGGAAGACATAACATAACACGTCCAGTTGAGATCAGAGGTTTACATAAACCTTGGCTAAATGCATTCACAGTTTTTCAGTTCCTATCACTTAATTTCAACATATATTCCCTCTTTTAGTGCAGATAATTACTTTATTTTGATGAGGTGAAATTTCATAATAATAGCAGAGAAGTTTTAATGTAATCTTTTCTTGATTTCCTCATTTTCCTCATATCTACCAATATGTGGTGCCATTGGCTTTAAATTGATTAAATTGTTACATTTTACATTATAAAAATAAAGCAGTTGAGGTAACTGAACTAACAGTAATGCAATGCACAGTAAAAAACAGTATGTGTGTGATGTGATGTGATGAAATGTGTGGAGTTCGAATGCCTTTAGTTTTATGTGAACGTTCCACCTCAACTGTAGATAACTGAGACCTTCACCCACAGCAGGAAATCCACGCCGAGCCTATAGAATCATCACTACACTGTGAGAAATAAAGAGAGCAGCCGACACAATTTGACATGGTATAATGAAAGGTGCTTCGATCCTTTTTCCAAAACGTCGTCTACCCTTTTACAGTCATAAAAAGTCACTTCTAAATATAAATAAAAAAAGATACATTGTTTTGTCAGCTCAGGTTTCCATACAGAATGTTCAGCTTTAATAGTTACTACAGTCATGACCTAAAAACTGGACAATCACAGATTGTGTTAGTGTCGACCCAACAAATGTTATCAGACTTCATTAAAATGATGAAAAAAAGCTGAAACATCCCCTCAATATTCACATATGCTCAATTGCAATCTACAACACTTTACGGTGAATTCTTCTTATATTTGGAGACCTTTACTTTGAAATTACAGGTCTCTTTCCACTCTTTTCTCTTTCTGTTCTTCGTTGGTTTGTTTCGTCTCAGTCAGGTTATCGGTGCAGAAGTCACTTAATATTGCTGTTATAAGGTTCACGCAGGACAATAACTCAATTCTCTGTATTTCATGATGTTAGGGTTTATAACACACTCTTGTCTTCATATAACAATGCACAGATTTAAGTTCATATTGTTATGGTGGTGGTTGTACTGTAATTAATCTCCATTACATACAATTATACAAGAAAAAAGAAAACCCTAAAATGGTGCAATGCAATAAAATACACTAGTAGACATTATTGTAAATAACATAACTACTTATATGCACTAACATCCTATGTGATGAATGTTTAAATATCTTACAGTGGCAGGTTGTGGCACGTCAGGGGACAAAACATGTAGTCATGTGTTGCCACCTGTAAGTTTTCTCTGTCGATGCTATTATTTCACTGCTGTTGGTAAACACAGAAATAAATCTTCTGTTTTTCTCCTTATAGACGAACCGTTTGTCTACGTTCATCACATCTGAATTGTATTGCAGGTCATTCTATTCATGTGTCATTTCAGTTGTATACATAATTGAAAGGCGGAGGCAGCACGGCAAACTTAAGAGCAGACATGTCCGCAAACACAAATCTGATGAATTTTACAACACTTTCACAGCGCTTTGCTGTGTTTTACAGCGTACACACTGACACGCATGGCTGCTCGGGGAAATGCTGTCCTAGTTCTGCTTCTAATTCATGTCCTCTCTCTCCTCATTGTCAGGTTTCTGTCTCGTCTGTCCTTCTCATTTCTTCACCACATCCTCCCTGTGTCACCCTTCTCTGTCTTTCAGACTCTCCCACTTCATGTTTTTTTTTTTTTTTAAACCCAGTAATATTTTTGCTATCTCTTCTTTTCCATCAACATATTTTTTCTCTCTTTTTATCATTAAAGCATCTGGTTTCTAAAAGTCTTGTATAGCTGTATCGAAAAAACATTGCCTAGAACTTTGTAAGATATATTATTGTCACATTTTATTACTTTCTTTTATTCTTCCCTTGGTGAATTTTTCTTTCTGCTCTGACATTTAGTCTCTACCATCTGTATCTACATGTCTACATGAACATGCTGCTCTGTGTTTCTACTATAGACTGGTCTATAGTGAACGTAGCCTCTGCGGTGCCACCCATTGGATTGGCATTTTGGTCATCGCCATCTTGCCTTTTTGAAGCCAGAAGTGACCATATTTGGACACATGAGCAGAGCTGGTGAAGCATGAGGCGTGATGGGTGAGTGATTTGGACTGTAAAATTGGCACTGGGAATATAAAGTAAGAAAGGAAAATCAAAATGGAACAAGATATATAATGAATACCTGGATAAGCATAAAATGATAAATGACATAATTATTATACTTCATCCCCTGTCGTTGCATTCAAAGATGAATTGGCCAGTGGCGGCTGGTCCTAAAATTACTTGGAGAAGAAGAGCTATTTAAACATAATATTGAACATATTAATTTTAGCAAAAATGTCTCTGAAGTGCTTAGATTAGTATTATTATGACTCGTCCCGTGTCCTGTAGTTCATGTCAACATTTATTTAAGTTGTTTTTAACTGTATTTACTTAATTTGTGTGTTAATATATTCACTTCCTGGTCGCAGGGCATCGGCCAAATGACTGTGCATGTGGCTCCTAAAACTTTTGGCGATCAGGTGACACGAGGCGGTGCTCTCATTGGAGGATTAAAGAATCACAGCAGGGTGCAATTATTCGCACCCTGGAACCAATCAGAATAGGTTTTATTTTCTTGTGCTTATGTGATTGGATGATTTTCACTGCGTTGCCAAGTGGCCTTGAGTGAGATCCAGACAGGATACAGACGCTTTCAGGATCAAAATCAACGTAAAGCAGACATTAACATGCTCCAAATGTCACAGGTAACACAGTTTTTCTTTCTTTTTCAGCTCGTTACTCCTCTGTTTAGTCTCCTACACCTCTGTGTTTTACACAGGGACATTGTGGGACAGGTTAAAATACCAGCTGCTTGCTAAATGCTACACACACATACAGATGGTAACACAGCCAGACCTTACAATGCAATACCAAATCAATGCTAACATCAGCTAATGTAGTTGTTATGGTAACATGATGGGGTGTAATTAAGTACATGCATACTTTGTGAAACCAGACAGAGGGGAACTCCCGCTCCTTTTTGTTAGCGTAACATCTACCTGCTTTCTGTCAGGAGAAGAAAATGTTTTATTCCATTTCAAACTGTTCAAAAAGTTGACTCAACAGGCAAGCTAGCCGTCGATCAAAGCCCACACAGTGAATACCCAACCTAAACGGTGGAGTAATTTACAAAAGGACCATCCTCAGAGGGTCCAAATAAAGCAAATGAGACCAGAATACGACCTGGAAAAATATTGACATGGTGTTAGAAAGGTTGAGAAATGTTGCCCCTTGGTTTCTACAAATTCTGAATTGTGACAATCATTTTTCTTCTTTTCTCCAGTGAACCAAGTGAGTGTTAAATGCTGCTCTAGAAACCCCACAGAGCAATATGAAAAGATGTTTAGTAGTTCTGGTTATTCTGTGATTCAGTCATTCTGAGGTGATGGCTTACTATCATCACACTCCCATGTGAAATCTAAAACATGCACACTTCAGGACAGATTTGGTATTTCTATAGATGTTGCAATAAATTCCAATATCAATTCTCTTTAGAAATGTTCATAGCCTAATCTATTAAGCACTGAGGTGGCAGAACCTAGTGTGAGAGACATATTTATGAAGGACTAAAACTTGGAAACAAAGGTACACTGTCCTCCACAGACACCGTAGCCAGAGACCCAGTCCTGTCAGACTGATGTGTCGAGAGTTGAGCAGCATAGTTTAATATAACAAGACAAATGCTCAGCCTATACCAGACATTGTGCATAGCTAGACAAATGTTGAGATAACAGCTTTCTGTTTCTGTAATGGAGATGTCTGTGTCAGCCATTTTAAACCTGGTAGGTCTTCAGACATTGAAAGCAGATATGACAGGTGACTAGTTGTCCACACAGTGAGTCTTCAGAGGTAATTTAGTCTCATGTTCAACCCTTAACTTAAAAGACTAATTTTGCCACCTGGGTACAGTAATAGCTGTACTGTTTTAAGACTGTATTTTGGAAATGATGATGGTTTTGGAAAATTATTTTAAAAACAATGTGACAAGAACAAACATCTCTCATACCTAGATATTAATGTAATAATCTTAAGTGCTGTGAACTCTATGACATTTCCAAATATTTACATGTTTTTATACTATTATGGGTTAACCTTTGTATTGTCTTCCCATCAACCATGTTCTTTTTCTCCATTTGTTGACCTTGATCTGGTCTTGACCAGACAAGGGAAGATTCATCAGACAAAATCCAATTCAGTACAGTTACATGTTTTTTTTAGTTTTTAATTCTCAGAGGGAGACATCATGACTAAGTTGTAGTGTTGACTGAAGATTATTCTATAAACAGGGCACCAAATACAAGAAGCTGTTCTAATAAGTTCTGCCAAAATCCTTGGAGCCTGGTCGAGCATCCAACTAAAGGAATAAGTGTCATAACAACTGTTTTGTGAGCAATAAGAGATTACAAAAACATGGTAGGACTTTAGCTAGTACAGAATAATGTAAAATGTGTTTTTGCAATGTAGTTATTCTGAATATACACGTTCTCACTTTCAACTCGTCACATACTGACGCTTGATCAGGGCATCACATTTCGATGCACAGGGTTCCTTTAGTGTCATTTTTTAGTCTGAACGATGTCTAGACAAACCCATGGTTATGGTTTTCTTAGTTTTAGGCATAAAAACAACTTGTTAGAAAAAGGGTCTTGGTTAGGTTACACTAAAATAAGAAAGACAGAGAGAAATTTTAAAACCAAACAGCATGAAATGGGACACAAATCCCAGTCTCCTGTGTGTAAGTCCACAAACTTAAGACTGTTACACAGTGGGTGTGTGACGAATAAACGATAGTTTATTCAAAACTATTCACACTGGGGGTGATGCAAATTTGTGAACAGTTGCAACACTTAATCAATAAAAGATTTGAATATATTTGCACCAGGGCATTCAACAGAAATAGTAATGGATTCAACATCACCTAGACCTCATCTACAAACTGTGTGTCTCCATCTGTTTGATCCAACATCCTCTGGGTCTACGCCGTGTCCAGGTAAAAAGTCACACATGGTGCAAACCTGTGTTTGATTCATATGACGTTGACATTACAGAAACTCCTCACTATCCCGACAGTCTAGTTGTTTGCCAATGCTGCTCCACAATGCTGCTCCGCTTCACTTCATTATCTTCATCATTTTTGTGTTTCATACAAAATACTGTGGCTAGAAATCAACAGTTGTTGTGTCGTGAAGTCATGCGTGACGTCCATTTCCTGCAGTGTGATCGGTTGATGCCTGTTCTTCGCAGGGGGAAAGGTAAAAAAAAAATCGAACTTGTTCCGAAAGAATAAAACGTACTTTCGCTGTTCTAAAAATGTATTAACGTGCAGATTAATCAGAGGTGTGTAAAGGCCTCTAGTGTTCCTCCATATTCATCCTCAACCATCTACCTTTAAAGTAACACATGGCCATGTCATCCATTTCCAACGTTAGGGACTTGCATTGACTTCTATCTGGTACCCTGACGCCAGAGGAGCGCCTAGGGCTCATGACCAAGTAGCAATATGTGATAACTTGGGAGTGTGAACAGACTCACTGAGTCATGAATGATTAAAATATCATTTCGGGTCTTAAGCTGCTTGGTATATTTACATAAACATAAACTCTAATCTTGCATTACGTTTGATGGTTGCAAAAGAATGAAACCAATAACTAAAACACAGGAATGTACAAGCAAAAGAAAAAGCAAAGAAAGTTGTGATGTGAAAACTGCATTAGATGTTAAATTTTATATCCTTCACATTAGATCAGCCTCAACAGTGTGTCTAGACTGGACGGAGAAACCGCTGCCACAGCCTCCGTCTCTCTTGGATTATTAGCAGCGGTGGCTAACAGAGCAGAGAATGGGGTAGCCCACAGCAATCTAGCAGTGGTGAATTGAAATGCCAGGCCAACCAATTATGTTGTCAGCACACACAGTGACGAGAGTGCACTACTGCACCACTGTGATCATTTTAGTCTAAGGGGCACAGAAACTCAGAGAGGACACACACACACACACTGGCCCTGAGCCCGATGAATAAGGCTCATCTCGTCTCAGCGGCTCATTGCCCTGTCAGGCCAAATAAGGAGCCCTCATTTCCTCTCAATGACACACACACACACACTCTCACGTTCCCAACACGCACACATTCACGCGAGACTCACAACACAAAAAGGAGCGTCACGTCGGAACGATAGGGAGTTGTTCCTTTCTAAACCTGTAAGCGAAGACACACACTCTGCAATTGCATTAGTGGAGAGAGATGCAGCATGGTAAACTTGTGACACAGCGATTAGTCAATCTTATACCCACAATGCACTGGAGTGGAGAAGGTAATTTCAAATTCCAGGGGATGGGGGGTTGTGCACGTATGTGATTCTGTCTCTCTTTTTTTTTTTTTTTTAAGACAGAGCTGGAGGAGGTTTAAATGTGAGATTATGAATTGTGAGAATCTTGTCTGGGAATGCGTTTTTAAAAAAATGACTGAAATCCATTTTGTGTCCATTTATATGTGCATTTGTTCCCTAGTGTGCGTCTGTGTGTTGGACCATGCTTAGGTTAGGTTAATGGCTATACATTAGCACCCTTGGAGTGCAGTAAAAAGCTCAAGGTTTGTCTAAAAATCGACCTGGGACATGTGAACCTGCTGTGAACGCTGGGTCTGTTTGACTGAAAGCATAGGTGCTACTTTAACAGCAGATCTGTGGGTGTGGGGGGGGGGGTCCCACAGTCCCACAGTCCCACAGTCCCACAAGATGACAAATACTTAATACGTGATCCTTTTATGCTTCAATACTGAGACGATATTCTTGCATTACATTATGTAATTAGCTACACAGACAAATCGCTATAAGCGATTATAGGTTATTTATTTATAGGCTGAGACAAAATGCTATAGAAATTATGTTCATTATGTTGCAAAATTGTAACTGCAAAACTATGTTTTGTTATAAACATAATGACTTCTGCCCTGTTTTATTTCAACATAATGATTAAATGTTAATTAGCATAATTTTTACATGGCAAAAATGTTGCTACTAAATGTAAATTGTTCACAAACAACTTATTTCATTCTGCCAAAAGATCCACGAAACCGATTTGCAATATTTGTGGTGTTTGATGACAGCGTTATTAAGCTTTAGGCTTACTAAACTTTTAGGTTTATGCACTGGCAGCACTTGGTTCGAGAAACATACCAGGGCTTGATTAATACACCTTGCAATGTGTTTAATAATATTTAAACCAAACAATCATATTTTCCCAACAATAAGCAATGCACTTTTAATACATTGCTTAAGTTTTTATGGGTAGTTGTATGCACTGGCAGAACATAATTATGAATATTATATTCCATTTCTGCAATTAGGTTACTCTAAAGTCTTTTAGTTTCTGAAACTGTTGGAGACCCCAGTGTCTTACCTGCTAGAGCACGTACCACATAGGCTGAGGCTGTGCCGCAACGGCCTTGGTTTGATTTTGACCTGAGGCCATTTGCTGCACGTCACCCCCCCACCCTCCCAATGCCCCGCGCTTCCTGTCCGTCTCTACACTGTGACTAATCGAATGAAAGCAGCATAAATAATCTTTAAACAAAAAGTGTGTCATGACGTGACGATGAAACCACGTGTTCCAGATGTGACTTTTCCGAACTTGACTTGACATTTAAACCTCTGCAAAGTACAAAACAAAACAAAGCACAGGAGTAAATGCATGTCTCAAACTGTCAACAAAGTAACAGCCGAAAGTCTAATGGTTGTCTATAAATGTCACCCCTGATGTGTCTATATTCATAGAGGCAGTTATCAGCTTTTAGATGTGTTTCTGCCTCACTGAAGCACTCTGTGCCTCTCTCTCCCTCTGTCGTAAGTGGCCCTGATGCGTCCATATTGATACCCACCTGTTAGCAGCCATTTCAGTCACTTCTTTCTGATAAAATATGGATGTATGGCTTGCACTGTGTCACTCCTCCTCCCTCTCTAAAAGTGTCCCCCATGCCTTTTTATTGATGTTCCCACGGGTTATCAGTTAGTAACTGTTTTAGGCAGCTGTCCCGTTGTGTCCTCCTTGGCTTTGTTTTCCTGTTGTGTATCTCTTTGTGATGAAATATGAATGCATGTCCTTTCCCTTTCTGCCCTTTTCTTTTTACCACTTACCGGTTGTTTTGGCCAAGTATCTCACTGATAAAATATGAATGTGTGTCCCTTCTCTGTTTTTCTCTGCCACTTATCCAGTGCCATAGCTGCGCCTCGTCGGGGGATGAAATATAGATATCTGTCCCTCCTTGGAGTTCTGAATGCAAAATCATAATCTCAACATTACATAGAAAATTATCTGTCCTCTGCTACCAGAGATTAGAAGTGGTGTTGTGACTCCTGAGGTGTTGTAACTACAAGAATGTGTCATTTGACAGGGTAAATGAATCTTTTGAACATTAAAAGGCCATTAGCCGGTGTGAGATTTTTTTTTTAGATTGGCTAACTCCATTTCTAAATTAACGACTGCATGGGTTGCCTACAGATAATGCGGCGGGCAACAGTCGCAATCAAATTATTGGTGATGATGCAACACCTGGTTGCAAATCGTCATTAAATACAGCGTTGTGATGGTAATTTCCAGTAGGAAATACAGGATTTGAGACAACGCCCTTTCAAAATGTGCACACTGCGTAGGCAAGTACATAGTGCTGTATAATGTCTGGAAGGGTTGTCTTTAACCAGCTTCCTCTAGTTAATAGTACGTGAGGTGGATAGAGGATTAAGTGTGTTCAGACCGTTTTTTCAGTAAAAACAGTTTACAACAGACAGGGACACATGTTCAATTATTGTACATTTTTTTGGTTTTTGTAGCTAAATCAGTTGCATCGCCTACTCCAGACAAAGGTTATTTTGCATCACAGAGCTCCCAGTCTGCTTCAAGATTTAATATGTAAGACTACGTGTGCTTAGACGAAGTTTGTCTTGGAGTCTGTCTTGTGCTGGGAGCCGGTCATTTGTGGACATTTGCAGACTCCATTCCTAAGCTAACAACTTTCTCGGTTGCCTGTATTCATTATAACAGCCTGTATGGTTTTTATGTAGAGGACAGGGGTTGATATTTTTCAAGAAAATCCTCCCCGTAGTTCTTCAATGACCCTCTTCTCCTCTAGCATCGTGTTACGCTAGCTGCAGTTAGCTCAGAAATGGATGTAGCATCTTTTAACATCAACAAAAAATAGTCTCCCAGTAAAAAGCAGACTCCAACACAAACTTTACATAAGCACACACACATCTTACATAAGTAAGGAAGTAAGCAAACTTTTACCCTAGTTTTAAAAAAGCAATTAATACGTGTACATTTTTTTCAGATGTTACATAATTGTACCTTCAAATGTCTTTTCATTTTTTTTCCCTTTTAGTTTGGACCGTGAAATGGGGAAAGCAGGATGATCTGGAAACAAAAAACACATGTGGCACAACGATTCCCAGACAGCATAAGTCCACAGGCAGAGGTTTATCTACCTTATCCTTGACAGGACAGAAAGCGAAACGGGCAGGAAACCAAGAAGGTCAGGAAGCAGACGGCCTTAATCACAAAACAAACTGCTTTCACTAAACAGCTACTTGTGTAGAAACTGAGTCACAGGAGGAGATGAAATGTCTCAGGCCAAGAAGAAAACCCCATAAAATGGCAGCTAGGGAGAGAGTTTTGAAACTAGACAGATACAACGCGTTCATTGCATGGATTTAGGAACATACAAAGAGCGATTCACCACTACTGCTGAGATGACCTGTAGAAGTGGACGGCAGATAAGAGACAGCTTTAAAAGCCAATATCAAACACGGATTTTAAATATTCAACCAGTGCAAAACGTACAATTCTGTGTGGTCTGTACTAAGTTAAGAGCACATCGAAGGTAAATGATCTGTGTACAGTTTTCTTCAGCATATTAAATTAAATAATTTATCTCTACACATCTAAAATGAGTCAACGTTATTTATTTTTATTAGTTATTTTATGCAGGGCTGAAAGTTTCTTTGCTGTATGTTTTATTTGTTTCTTTGCAATTATCTTTGCAGTTAAAGTACTTTATAATTCAATATTCCAGGTATTCATTACATAACTTTTTTATTACCACAAAATCATTATTTTCATTTTTACTTATGAACAAAAATAGTTTTTGTATTAGTGCATCAAGTTTATCAGTGTGATTTAATAAAATAAAGACATACTGTTATCATAATTTTGTTAAAATAATTGTTCTAGGAGTGATGTGACTGTAAAATTGGCACAGGAATATGAAATAAGAAAGGAAAATCAAAATGGAACAAGATATATAATGAATACCTAGATAAGCATAAAATGATAAGTTATTATACTTCATCCTCTGTCGTTGCATTCAAAGATGAATCGGCCATTGGCGGCTGGTTCTAAAACTACTTGGAGAAGATTAAATTAGTATTATTATGGCTCGTCCTGTGTCCTGTAGTTCATGTCAACATTTATTTAAGTTGTTTTTAACTGTATTTACTTCATTTGTGTGTTAATATATTCATATTATATATTATATATATTCATATTCAATATACATTTCCACCAGCTGCCACTGCACACCACGTGTTTTTTTTCTGTGCAATTAATTCACAAAACGTTTAATTTTTTCCGGAACAACATTTTTCAATTTTTTTAATCTTTTGCCTTTCAAAGAAAAGGCATCAACCAATCACGTAGCAGGAAGCGGATGTCACACATGATGTCGCATCACAACGACAATGATGGAGCCAGACCTGTTGATTTCTAGCCACAGTGTTTTGTATGAGACACAAAAATGATAAAGATAATGAAGTGAAGAACAACATGTGGAGCAGCATCGACACACAACTAGACTGTCAGGATAGTGAGGAGTTTCTGTAACGTCAACATCATATGAATCAAACGCAGTTTGCACCGGGTATGACTTTTTACCTGGACACTGGAGGATGTTGGATCAGACAGATGGAGACACACAGGCTGCAAATGAGACTCCAGGTGATGTTGAATCCATCACTATTTCTGTTGAACTACATTTGAATATATTTGAATATTTTATTGACAAAGTGTCACAAATATGCATCAGTGCTGGTGTGTAACAGCCTTGAGACTGATGAAATGAATGCAGGTAACATTTGACCTATGTCATACATTAGAAAGATAGTGATACAAAAATGATGTTTATTCAAAAAGTAAGAAAGGAAAAATGATCATTTGTGATGATCAAAGTTAACTGTAGAAAACAAATGATAACTTCATTTATTCTGATATAAAGAGATGAAAACTAGATTTCTAGTTAAGTGAGGTTACATAATTGATACTGCAGGTCTGACTAAAAGATATATTGACTATAATTTCCTCGCTGACAGTGCTGACAAAAGTCTCCCTCAGAAATGTCAATGTTGCCAGGAGTGAAAGGCAGAAAAGTCAAAAGACAAATGATACTGTGTTTTCTATCAGCCAGACTGAGGACGACCTGTCAGGTACTGGATACATGCTGGAATCCTCACCTGTAAAAGAAAGTGGTATCATCATCACTGGATTACAGAAAATGTTCGCTTGGGTTTCACTTTATTACCCCAGATGGGAAACTTGGCTTGCAGTCAGGGGCGTAAAATAAAAAAAAAAAACACGATATGAAAACAGCACCACAAACACACAAAAAACAACAAAAGTACAGAAATGTTTCCTGAATGTTTACGATACAAAGTCCAACACCACAAAACAATCTCTAACATGCTAAAATCACAACTGTGTTAAAAGTGCATGTGCAAATTTAACAGGATTATTAAACAGTAGTTTTTACTCCTATTGGGTGTTAGGTCCCTCTGCATTACCATCCGTCCTGAGATATGTGAACACGAGGGTCCAGCTGGAAGTGCATCTGTTCACACCTGCCGTTAGTAAGCTTCCCCAGATGCGTGATGAGTGATCACTTCTGTTCGGATCTGACTTCCTCACTCTGTCTATATGCAAATAAACAAGTTTAACAAAAACATAAACATGTTCATTTCAAGCAGAGTTAATTTGAATGTTTCTTTGTAAATTGAATTCACTGTGCTGCCCGTAAACACCCGGCGGCAGCTTTTAAGGTGGAGTGTTTTCTTGCCGGTTAACTCACTGCATGAGGTGGACTGTGAATAGGTCAATACACCTTAAATGTTGATACGACCATTCTGTTTGTTTTATTAGTTCTCCTGCATGACAGACACTGACACTTGAAGTGCTTGCAACATGTTTAGGACTTTCTACCGGATTATGTGAACTATGGATATTCTATTTCCTCACAGAGTAAAAACTGGTGGAGGCGGAGCATCTTCGAGCTCAGGCAGCCGCACACATATTAAGCACGTTTGTGGTCTTTTTGAACATGTCAGAAATCTTTAAAACACGTCGGACACCGAGTTTCACGTACACAGATGACTACACAGCTGAGTATTCTGGGTATTCCCCAGTATTCGTCCATCTCTCCCAGGACACATTTCTGTCCAGGCTGTAACAGAATGTTACAGAATGTGTGTAATCAAATGTGGTCCGAGTGATCGGATAGGAATCTAGACCTTGCATCAGAGATGTCTGCACGTGATCGGGTGTTAATGCCAGGCCTGAACAGCGTGGCCAAACTCAAAGTGCAGGAGGTGGTTTGTACAGTCTAGTGTAGACCTAGCCTTGCAGAGAACCTGCCATCAGTAGGGTCTGTGGGACACCTATCAACTTTCTTGCCTTCTTTAAATTATGACTCGGGTGTTTTTTTTTCCTAATTACAGAAGCAGTAAGAACAGATTGGTTAAATGACTTTTCCTTTATGTCAAGAGAGGCCTACAGAAGGGTGGGCGGGAAAGAAAAGTCTTATTTTTCTAGTTCAACATACGCAATTTTTATTCATGTACACTGGTTCTTTTATCAATATTTGATGAAAACCGTACTGAAACAAGTTCAAATTACTGTGGTTGTTAACATGTCCACTCTGTCAAAGAATGATAGGTCTTAACCCTGTGGTCAGTTTCATCCATTTGGTTATGTATTATGTAAGCAAATGGGCAGATACAAGGGGGGCTGAGAAAGTATCTCCATTTAAAAAAAAAGAAGAAATAAAAAAAAGTACCATAAAAGGTCCCTTTTGGTCCATCTGCCAATTTCAAGTGTCAGCAGTTTTGTGTGAGTGGCACAGCGGCATCTCCTCCATCTTCAAACCTTTCATCCCTGTTTTGTCATTTGTCTTTTCTGCCCGTAAAAGAATGAGAAAAGTGGCGCTAACTTCTATATATTATTCAGCAGCTATGTGTGTTTCTGCCAGTAATGGAACAAAGTAGAAAAAGTGTTGCCTCTTTCATGGCGCTATATCTAGATCTCTGTCACTTAAACACACGCGTACGCACATCAGGAACGTCTGCAAGAACGATGCCCAAAACACACAAATTCATACACTCTAGATAAAAAGCCCAGGGCTCCGACAAGTGATGTACTTGTGTTTAAAAAAAAAAAAAAAAGGAAGAAGCATGGGGAACGTTAACTCTACACAAAAAAACACACTCACACACACACCGTTTCCAGCAGTTTTCTGCAGAAATCAGCACATTGAACTAATCCATTAGCCCTTGCTGCTGGGAGAAAGAAAAAGAGGTGAACTTTGCTACCAGACCCCCAAACTTTCATCTTTTTTTTCTAATAATCTCTCCAAACATCCCTCCTTCCTTTTACCGTACAACATTGAAAAAGAAAGGGGGCGAGATGAGGTGAAAGCACGGGAGAAATGATGAGGCTCTACTATCCTGTCTTTCACTGCGCTCTACTATTCTATCTTTCTCTGCACTGCGCTCTACTATCCTGTCTTTCA
>JAPQRN010000008.1:25461166-25486392 GCA_037367275.1 Coranthus polyacanthus | reverse complement strand
ACCCGGAGAGAACCCACGCAGACACGGGGAGAACATGCAAACTCCACACAGAGAGGCCCCAGTCGGCCGGCCCCGGACTCGAACCCAGGACCTCCTTGCTGTGAGGCGACAGTGCTAACCACCAAACGCCCTTCTTGAGCATGTTTAGATATGAAAAAAATAACTTGCTTTGTATGTTTTTAGGGTCTATTGTCTCTGAGGCCCACCGGTACACCATGGCCGACTGGTTGAGATCTATACATTATAGATGCAGTATGCAGTGTCCAGTACGTGAGTCCAAACACAGCCGGACTCTATATAAGCAGTCTGAGTCCGGCTGGACTGCATATCTTTTGACGGCCTGACTCCAGCCTCCAGGCAACTCCAGAGTCGGGGAGGAAGCCTTTCTTCAAGATTTCATCACATAGTACAGGCCCTCTGGTCTCTCTCGACATGATTACATTGTCTAAGGACACAGGTTTTCAACTAAAACTGTAAGAAGTCCAGTGCATTAACCCTCCTCTCCAGCTGAAGTCTGAACAATTACATACCTACAAATACAGCTGCGTGACTTTTGCCAGATCAAAAGCAATCAGTTTCTACTGAACAAAGTAAGAAATGTTTTGCAATAACCTCTTTTTGGTATGACAAAAGTAATCCTTAACAAAATGTATCTGATTGTGAACACTGCTCTCTTCTCTTCAAGTTTTTGGTAAAAATACAAAATCTTTCATAAATTCACTGACTACAAAAAAACTCTAAAATATATGCGTCTGTTTGAGTTTATGAATGATTTTGTAACTTTAGCAAAACAAACTGGAGGACAGACGAGAGCAGTGTTCAAACTCAGATGCATTTAGGGAAGTAGAGCCAATACATGAGAATGAACATACTGTATGTCAAGTGATTTTCAGAAGTTTGTGCTTCCATCTTACAGTGATTGTTAAGGTTAGTTCAGCCTAAAAGAACTTTATTTGGTTTAGTTTTTCTTTGAGGATGTTATATTTTTATGGGCTTAAAGGAATATATTTGCAGTGCAAAATGACAGATAATGGGTTTGTTTTTCATTCATATGATTTTAAAACAGATACTTTATTTGATACCGGGCTTTGAGCTTATTTACTTTTTTGTCTGTTGCGTCACAATTGCATTTAATATTTCCAGTTTTTTTCAGCTGAAAGTGACTCCAAGCACATTACCACTCCTCATGTGTTCTTGTGACCCTTTTAGGGATTCTCAACTGTATTTTGGTTCTCATTTTGGCAGTTTTTATGCTGAGATGATGATATCTGGCAAAGATTGGCAAAGAAATTTGGGAATTTCAGCATCAATACTGAAAACACTGTCCAGACCAAAGTCTCACATTCTCCCTCCTGGAGCCCTTTTTGGCCCCATTGACTATCATTGGTATTTTTAAACATTATTTAGGTCATTAGTGACCTAAAAGGTCTATTTTTTGTGGCATTATGTAAACAAACAGGCCTTTAAAGGGTTAAAATTAATTCACATTTGCTATATATGATGAGGACTGGAGTTAATGAGTGAGAAGTGTACTTTCCTGTCCAGTTACCTCAGAAGAGTCTTCTGAAGATAACGTACGTAACCTCTGGTAGTAACCTGTGTAGGCAGAAGAACTAGACAACTCTACTGAGAGGACTTTCTGTGTCCCAGCACAAAACTGACTCTGACGTAAACTTCGAACGCAAGCCTTCCACAGTTCACCTTTAAGTTACCACACAACAAAAAGAATCAATTTTCAACATGAACACGAGTCCACAAGCTTCTTACCTTCAAAGAGCAAGATGCATTTCACCTCTCGCTGCCCTTCCCCAGAGATGGTCAGGTTCAAGTCCAGCAGCCTGAGGCAGTCCAGCTGCAATACAAGATGCTCGGTTTCATCGTATGTTTCTACAATCATTCTGAGTCATTAACTGTCCGATACCATTTTTTCTTTGTATTATTGCAATGATTTATTGAGTCAGAACTCAGCTCACCATACATCCATGAAAAATTAAACATCAAAATAAGCGTTTCTCACCCCAGGAGGATTATAGAAAGTATATGCGTAAACAAAGACTGAGTATAATGCCATAAATTATGAGTTTGATGGCAAAAGTTAATTTAACTGTAAACGTCTAGACAGCCTATGAGCGATGCTTATGGCATTTAAAAAAGGCCAGTGCTTAAAAGTCAGTCTCGGATTCATTTTTAATGCATCAACTGCGTGACAACGTGGATTAAAACTGCAGTATTTCCATTTTGTGCAGCTTTATACTTACACTCGACCACATCTCTCTTTTCAGATTACTATTTCTCACCCCCTTCCTGCGTGTGGTGAAAACCACACATCTCCACATGTTCTTGACTGTTTGTGATGAACTTCAGGATTAAGTTCTCCTTTATGGGTTGAGAACTCTCTTTAAGATAAATAAATACAAATCCTTTACAAACCTTTGTGCGTCGTCACAAAGCTGAAAACCGGCCTATTTTTCTGAGCATGAAAAGTTGACTTTTTAGAGATACGTGGTTCTCACAGGACAGTGACACCACTAACGCACGATGATCTGATAGAATATGATGCATCGCTGTAGATTAAACTGCCAACCGTTTATAAAGTAGTTCAAATGAGCTCAAACTTCAACAAGTACAGCAGTAAAATGTAACAAACACATGAATGCAGCAGTAAAATGAATCAAAAACATCATATATAAAAACACTGACAGACCATTTTACGGCACAGTGACTACTTTAACTTGTCATGCTTTAAGTACATTTTGCTGATTATACTAGTAAAGTATCCAAAAACAACTTGGCCTATGTCATTATATGGTTGACTTATGTGCTTACATTGTATGCAACGTTTCCAACAATGTTAAAATTCAGAGAAGTCTGTAATTTCATTTGGCTAACGTTAAAACATCAGGTCACATTTCAACTCCCATGATTCCACAGTACTCCACAACGTCATCTGCTACTACGTCTTTATAGCCAGGGTTGGAAGCACAGAATCTCCAAAATAAAACAGGAAAACAACAACGCAAACCATGACATTATATCCAAACGGTCAAAAATCATTATGTTACGTAAAAACGCTTCACTGGCCATTGTTCAACTCCGTACTCCTCCTTAAAAACAATCTGTAACTGAAGACAGTATGCTTCTCAGATGTTTCCCCGGAAGCACACGGAAAACTTCCATTTCACAGAGGAAAAATACATTTAAGCTTTAAATTAACTTCCATCAAAGTCTTCACTGTATATGAGGCTGTACAGACATGGATGTAAACAGCAACTCAAGAGTGGGAGTCGTCAAGAAAATTCAACATTAATTCAATAAAAAATCTATAATTTCACCTTCAGGCAATTATTAGTGCCAGAACTACCATAAACTGCGTATAAAAATGTGGAAAAGCTAGAACAGAAAATAAACAACAAAAAAATGTGCTGAAGTCGACTGGCGACCAAATCCAACGATTAGATCTCATTCATAGAAGACTCATTGACATCGGTTGCCGATCGTTGGTCATCCTCGGTTAGATGCAGCCTCATCTCTCGCTGTCTTCTTTTTCCGTGCCTCTGTCCCCTGTGTGTGTCACCCTCCTGTCTGTGTGGATGATGTGTCCGCTTGAGTGTCCGCTTGTCCTTTCCTTTTTTGTCTTGGTCCCCATGGCCAGTGGTGTGAAGCCCAGGTCTTGTCCCACATGGTGCCTGAATCCTGCTCATCATCGCTCCACCTTAGGGATGAAGGATTGTGTGTGTTGTATTTGTACAGATTGTAAAGCCCTTTGCCAGATTTTGGTAAATGTGTTATTTGTGATATTGAATTGAATAAGTGGTCCCTAAAGTGGCTTGGATGCTGCACTTTATAATGGTAGAGAAAACCCTGTACTTACGTATTTTCATAGTTGTACTAGTTCTTTTACTTCACTAAAGGATACTTCTTTCACCATTGCTACGGTACATCAGTATGAATACTATTTACTACCTTTTTCAATTTGATAAAAACAAAATATTTAACAGCTTTATGCTTAGCAGACACACTGCTGTAAGTCCAAAAGCCTGCAGTCCAGAATTCAATTTGTCCATTTGAATTTGTCATATTTGAAAACTCTGCCTGCACATCCAGCCTTCACGTGCTTCGTCTGCCGAAACGAGCAGGATGGATCTGCACAAAGACACAAACTCTTGTACGGTTTAATAGAGCCGCCGTTATTCGGTGTCTTTCTAGTTCCATCAAGCAGGCAGTTAAGACTGTCTGGATGTGTAAATTTTTTACGTGAGCGTTTGTGTGTGTTCCAGATAATAGTGGCAGTTTTTGTTCAACGTAAAGCGGCTGAACTGTCAAAATGAAACAACCACATACCTGGGCAACAAGGCCCGGCTGTGTAAGTGTGTGTTGTTAAGCGATGATGAAACAGGGGTAGGGTGCTGTAGTGGGCTGCTCCTTGCCTTTGGAAATCTCAAAAACCCTGCTGTATTCATGACAAGCTCTACACACACTTCTGCACCCACACACACACAGCGATCCTAATTGCTGTCTCTCTCCTGCAGGGTGAGAAAATAGGAAACCTGAAGGCATCTCTCACCCACTCGCCTCCCCTTCCTCCACTTCTCCCTCTGCTGTGCACCGTTCCTCCCTCTCTTTTTCTCGTCTCCTCGCATCTCATTCCTCGGTTGCTCTTCTTTCGACTCATTATTCGCCTACCTGTGCTTTTCTGGTCTTACATATCTTATGTCTTATACTTTCCCTCCGGTTTGCTTCTTTTGTCTTCCTTCAGGCTCCTCTTCTCTCCTCCCACAGTACCAGTTGTCTTCTACCAGGAGCAAAGTTAAACAAAGAAAGGGAGGAAAGTAATCAAGAGGACACATCGCCCTATGCGTAGCCACGTTTGACTGAAATACCCAAAAAAAATAAAAATCACTGGAGCTGTCATCCACGTGACTTCCACCTGGAAACGTAGGCAAACCCTGTCACTAAAGCAATGTGGAGGAAGAAGAGGAAAAAAGAGCAAATGTGATCTAAAGTGGCTTTTTATCTGGTCTATGAGATATACCATAGACTGTATATAAAGATGGACTAATACCACTTTTCCACCGACGGTATCAGCTCAACTCGACTTGGCACAGATTTTTTTTGCTTTTCCATTACGTGATAGCAGATCTTATGAAGTACTATTTTTATGGTTGCAAGTGAGCTGATGATACACTAAAACATGACAATAAACCAGATCACAGATCAATCCAGAATTGTCTCTGCATCAATAGTGTGTCATCATGTCATGATGTGAGACATTTTTAAATAGCCAAGCTAGCAGGAAATGCCTGAAAATGTTACAGCAAATTTTCAAGTAGGCTCCATTTCGAATACCATCCACAGATTTGAGGTCTAAACAACTCCATTCTTGTCTGAAGAAATCTTAAAACTACTTTTGAGTAAAGTTGAGTTGAGCTGATACTGTCGGCGGAAAACTAAAGTGTCAGCCTCCAAAAATGAATCCAAAACATCTCGAGTTCCCCCTGGTGGCTGGCTGTAGTATAAGTCATGAATCCCACTTCCATGTTATTCTATGGGATTTTCAAGTACACACCCAACACATTTATCCAAAAAGTGATTTCAGGCTTCTTAGGTAGATTTTAAGTCATCATTTTTTTGATCGCTTTGTTTTTATTAAATTATTTGATGTTATAAGAATGTGTGATGGACAGCTGTAATGGCGAATCAGAGAATTCATCCCCATGTGTCTGCGCAGTAAACAAACAACACGGCAGCTCCTGTCACTGCGGGATTTTGGATTCATTTTTACACAGTAGGAGGAAACAGCATCACAGTGTCCATATTTACATAGTCTGTGGTTTCCACACAGTGAGGCAGGGCTCTGCTAATGATGCTAGTCATGGTAACTAGATAGCTAGTCACCATGAGTTTGTTGGTTTCAGTGCTGCTGGCATTGATCATTGATTTGTATATGCAAATGCTTTTTAAATACTTAGCTTACTTCATTTTGTGTATTTTCATACCTGACGCTGGTGCTGTATACACTTTGAAATCGTAAGAATGTCAGAAAACGAACGTGCACCACCTCAAGCCGTCTTCGTTAAGTGGATCGATAATGAGTGGTCGAGTGCCGCCTTCATGCTGTGGGGAAAAGGCATAAGAGTGGGCAGCCAGCTGGGTAGAGGACAGTTTTAGAGTTTCCATCGACTTTTTGCACTTTAAGAAACTGCATGGGGAGTCTACTGGAAGCAGCCATCAAGCTAATGCTGCATTGTAGTTGAGTGAGAAAAATCCATGCCACTTGTAATTATGAGTTGGAAATACTGGGTAAAGCTCACATCCATGTGTAATGTAACAGGTACAAACATATAGATATCTATATTTATTTACCAATACTGACAGTCCAAAGTAAATAAACCTCATCATCACGAGTAAAACGAGTGTTAGACTTACAGAGAGTTGACAAATTAAAGGTTCAGCTCAGTTCATTATAATCATCTCACTTTGACCTGGACAGAAATGCTCACGATGAACAGTTTCCACTGTAGAAGTGAACCAAGAAATGTGGATAAGGTAGAATTGCCAAGATGACGCTGATTATAATTACCTTCTACACTGCTGAAAATCAGTAAATCCAGCTCTAAAAGATGATTAGAGCAAATCCATTGTGCAGTGCTGTTAGCTCGTCTCTCTGTTTTATATTCAGTTCACACTGGCTCTGAAATCAGTGTATCACTTTCTCTCCGGTCCCACCCTGCTCTACATTCTTTTTATACTCTGAGAGAAAGAGAAAGGGAAAGATAGAGGGTTCAGAGGGTTGCCCTCGGGCGTACACACACAACACACACAGCTAACACATACACACACAGACATATACAAAGGTTATCTCAACTCCCATGCTGCTTTATTTGCTTTATTCACACAGCCTGCCATATTACTCATCTGATGCAACAGGGTGGCAGGAAGAAAAGGCAATTTTCCAACTTTTCTATAATGTCACGTTCAAAAAAAAAAGTGATGGAAAAAAAATGTAACAAAATCATGTGCAACTGTTATAGCTTAAAGGCCCAGTGTTTAAGATTCAGGGGGGTTTAGGAGGATCTAACGGCAGAAATGGAATATAATATTCATAACAATGTTTTCATTAATCTATAATCACCTGAAAATGAGAATCATTGTGTTTTTGTTAACTTAGAATGAGCTGATTATATCTACAGAAGGAGTGGGTCGCCTCCACTATGTTTTTACAGTAGAACTTTCTTTTTATCGTTTTATAACAGATGGTATCCAGTGTTAAGGTGAGTGTGGACCAGAGTTGTTATCCTTTAAACTGAAATAGTCGAGCAGCTAAAAGCAATTGTGAAGTGAAATCGTACAAGCATCAAATCTGGTGTGTTGATTCACAGTCTTCAACTGTAAAACTTCGATTTAAAGTACTTGAAAACTAAATTAACTCAGAACATGCATTTCTAAAAGAAAAATAATTTTCAGCAGACATACTGATGGCCAGCATCTTGGATTTTCTTCATGGCCAACAGATTTACTATCCCCTGAAGAATCACTGTGTCTAATTTTGAGCTTGTATCACCATTTGCACGATTTTGCTCCGAGCCGCTCCGCTTCAAAGCCCAGAACAGACAAAACAAAGACTGGCTCTAATGAGGGTTTTTTGCAGCTGCTGTAGACAAGGTGGGGGTGTATTCAGTTGGCTGCAATCTACAACTTCACCACTAGATGTCACAAAGTATCACACACCAAACCTGTGACATATCACTAGTGCATCTCGAGGGCATAGAACCAGAGGGGCATAAGTGACATTTCACCAGTTTTAAAGGGGGAACAAAACAAAAACCAACTGATCACTATTTTCAGTGTTAAGTCTTTTGGTGTTTGATCAATACCTCTAAATTGATTAAGAATTCAATTTTGTCCTTTTGGCAGTGGAAAGAGCTCATCGAGAGCTTTCATTTAATGTATAAATCTCAGTTTCGCCCCAAAATGTCACTTATGCCCCTCTGGTTCTCACCTCCAAATGCCTCTGTGTGTATAGTTTTGTGTACTTTTAAGACGTAGCGCGTAAAAGTGAGATGCTAATCGTAATTAGTGGTCATAGGACATTCAGTATAGTAGCAGCTAATGCAATATATCACAGCCTCACAGTGAAACAATTAGTTAATTACTTAGAGTCACTCCTGATGACCCATGTTTACTTCAGTAAAGATTTGTTCCAGTTTTTGGTCTAAATTTCTCACATTATATTTTGACTTTCATGCTATCCACCACTGTCTGATTTTTAGATGCGCCCATGCATCTCTATAAGAAGGTCTGAACATAAAATTTGGTCCACACTTTAAACTTTAAACTTTTAAACTTTAAAAACATTAAAACTAATTTTTTTTTTCAATTTTCAGCATTTCCACTTTTCCGTGAGCTTGCAAAACATATTTTAACTGCTAGTAATTGAATAGAACTGCATGAGCAGATCATCATGCAAGGATAGCAGACGCACCTGAATGAACTGTCACTGTTTTGACATATTCTTGTCAAAAATTAAGTATTCATCTGCATAAGTTATATGTATTGAGCGGTATGGCTCTGTTCTGGGAGCTCCCTGCCCTAGCCTAAGCAGGAAGTGCACACCTTTCTGTTCTTCTATTAACATATATGGAAGCCAGGGCAGGGAGAGCAGCATCAAGACCCCTGTAGGGAACAGAACAGGCATCAAATGACAACAAAATGGCATCGAGTAAGTCAGATACAGAATGAAAAGGTGGAGCTGCTGTGGACGCGGGTTTTGAAGAAGAGCAGCAATGGCAGCTGGCTGAAGCAGCAATGAGAGCTGAGTAGTTAAATATGGCACAGTGAGTAAGATTAACCAACAGGATGTGCAGAAGAGAATTAGCTGACTCATCAGCTGATGTGGCTGGCATTGAGATCAGCTGCTGTCAGTCATGTGCTGATATTCGGGCTGAGCTTGACTTCATGGCCTGCCTGAATTAACGCTACGCTCAATTTCTTGTATATAATAGTCAGTCAGTGACATTTCATCGCTATGATGGTGTGTCTTTCTGTACTAAAACTTTCTGTTATTGGGAAAAGAATAATATTTGTTACATTGATTTATTTATACCACCACAGATCCCCAGTCTCAGTGTACCACAGGTGCAAGTTAATAGGAATAAACCCTCTGCAGGATTATAGTTATGCATACTTAAATGTAGCCAATGATACAACATTAACAAATAGAGATGGTGAAAAGAAACAGAAAACTATTTAAAACTGTGAGAAGAAGCTGAACCACATGTAGGCGTGCAGGGACATAGCTTCACGCCAGCGTTCACTTCGAATCTTGTCAACCTGCATTACTGGAAGTGAAGAAAGGAACATGTGAAATGCACATGTACAATTACATTACTTATAATAGAAAACTCTCGAGAAGAGGAGGAGTAGTGGGATGAAGGACATGAGAAGAGGAGTGAGAGGAGGAAGAGTAGGATGAGGCGGAAAGATGACTCAGTGTTCTTTCATTGTGACTCAACACAATGGATGGCACATGCCGCTGGGAGATCCAATCAAAAGCCAAGAAACTAAAATAAACACAGTTGTCACAGAAAAACTGGATTTTACTGCATCGGTGGTTTATGACAGCTGTCAATATCAAGAGACAAGGAGACGGAGGGAAGGTGTAGTGAAGGGAGGGAAGGACAGATGGTTGGAGGATGTCTTATCACTGATGCTATGGGACAGCTGTCAATAAGGAAGAGAGGGGAGATGAAATAGGGATGACTGCAGGAAAGGGAGGGAGGAGAGAACGGTAAGGTGACAAAGACAAAATGTCAGTTAGTGACAGCCAGCGAAGAAAGTGGTGAAAAACAAAGACGGAAAGGGGGGGAAAAAAAAAAAAAAAAAGAGACAAAGCAGAGAGTCTGTGGAACAGTGATGTTGCTGTCACTGTCGGAGCAGAGAAGTGAGGACGACAGAGAGGGAGTGACATATTTCTCAGACGGCGCCAGGTTTCTGCTCTAACTGCAGAAAATAGTGCAAACAGGCAATACGCTCGACAAAGTGGAAAGAGGAAGGGCAATATGTTTTGTGTCATTTTGAGGGTTTCTAACTTACTTGACCTCCAAAGTACACTACTTTTGGCAAGTGGATATTTCTGCCATAAACTTTTGCCATCTTTTTTTCTTTTTTTTTTATGAACGGGAGCTGAGGGTGATTTTTTTTTTCTAAATTCCAGCATTTCCAAATAATGGCCATGATCTCTCAACTGGTTTCCACAACATAAACCTATGCCTGTACCTGTAGATTATACTTTATCCAGCAGTAGTAAAAACCACCATGATGTCAGAAGAGGAGAAAAGACTTTTTTTTTTTATTTGAAAAAGGCATTAGTTAATATCTAATAAAGCCCTTATACATCTGTATAATATGCTTATTAACATTATTATGTAAGTATTAATAATAGCATCATAATCATGTTTATTATTAGATTATAAGTCATTTCTAAGCACTTACAACAAACAGGTTATAGGCTGCGTAACAAAAGACTTCTGTAATACCATTTCAACCACTTTTATTAAATTTAACAAACTTACCTGTTATGTCATCTTTAAACCTATACTAAGCTTATTGTTGTTGCCTTGAGATTGCAGTTACTGGAACTAAAGCGAAAACATTCTTTATTGACAGTGACTATAATAATAATATAAACTAATAATGTAACCAGCATCGGTTCAGATTATACTAGTTTGAAAAGATGTGTTGGTTGTGAGTGAGTCGATATTGCGGATGTCTTGTGGAAGAGCGTTCCAGAGGCGTGGGACGGAGCGGCTGAAGGCTCTACGTCCCAAGGTGTTCAGACGGGCAGATGGTGTAATGAGTTAGGTGGCAGACGAGGATCTGAGAGCGCGGGAGGGTGTGTTTAAATGTCAGAGGCCACAAAGATATAGAGGAGAAGAGCCTTAAAAGGTGAGAAGCGTAATCTTATAATCAAAGCGATGTTCAACAGGAAGCCAGCTGTTGAAGATGATACGGGGTGATATGACCTATGGAGGGAGTTCTAGTAATTATGTGGGCTGCAGAGTTCTGGACCAGCTGAAGTTTATGAAGACACTTGTGGGGGAGGCCAAAGAGAACAGAGTTAGGGTAGTCAATGCATGATGTAATGAGGGAGTGAATGAGAATGGTGGTGCTGTTCTGTGTCGCTTAATATTCTGAAGGTCAAAGTATGCAGACCGAGTGACATTATGAATGTGTGCTTCAAGAGATAGCGTGCTGCTGAGGATGACACCCAGACTCTTTACCTGAGGGGATGGAAGCACAGTGGAGTTGTCAAAACAGAAAAACTGTCAATTTTGGCTAAAGCGGTGCAAACAACTTCAGTTTGAGAAAGCTGTAGAAGAACCAGGATTTGATTTTCAGTGAACAGTTGGAGAGGGAGGTTAGAAGTGGGCTTAGTGGACAGGTAGAGCTGGGTGTCATCTGCGTATGAATGAAAATGAATGCTGCATTTACAGAAAAACTGTCAGTTGTATGACTTTCTGTTTGTCATGCCACTGTTGTTGGTTGTTAGAGACAGAAGTGACCATATTTGGATGAGAAGTAGAGCTGGGGAGGATCGAGGGGTGAAACCATGGATGTATTATTAGAAGTGGATGCTGGACACCAAAACTTTCGTTTTCTGTTCCAAAACGAAAGTTGCCCATTTGAGGTATATGTAGCCGTCAGGCGTGTTATAGTGAAAGATGCCCCTACCTGTGGCTTCCTGCTTGGACCAATGGGTGTATAGACTGTAGGCCTGTGCGTTCATCCATTACACTGAAAATTAGCAGACGTCTCTTTCATCGCTGTGGTCTAAGTACCTCAAGTGCTTGCAGTACCATAAGTAGCCACTCGGGGAATTGGTTGAGTGGCAGCCAGTTATCCACTTCTCTTAATAGACCTTTTTCATAGCAGACGTTTTGGCTTGTCTCAGCAGGAAAAACAGAGGTGATCCTAATGACATTAATGATAAATCTGTTCCATTTAAGTGTCCCTAGGAGCCACGCAGTGAGCCAACGTGCACAAACCAAAATCTTGGAACGGATACACCTACGTGGAATGCAGCCATTGCAGATTCAAGTAATTACACCTGTTCTTTTACTGATAAAGTCTGTTTTGAAAAAGGTCTATAAGCCTGTATTATGGATGTATTAAGAGACGTGGACAAGGCGCCACCACTCACAACTGTCGCCAATTCCCCCTGTGGCCACCCACGACACTGCAGTGAAAATATCCCCAGTGGCCCAAAAAGCATTTTCCTCATAGAGAGAAATGATAAAAGAGACGACTGAAACTGCTGACAGGACACCTACAACTGCAAAAACAGGTCTTAAAATACTTTATTATCAGTTTTTATAACATGGAGGTTTGAAATTAGCTAAACCTTCTGAACACCCAAAAAAGACATTTTACAATCTGTGACAGACCCCAGTTTAGAACTGGATCCTAGACTTGGGTATAATTATGCATCCATGTGTGAAACCAAGCTAATACTACTTATAGTACAAGTTAATACTGCTAATGTTATGCTAATGTTAATGCTACCAAGTGATTTCACTACTTGCTAAATGTTAACACATATAGTTATGTTAATAATAGTATAATGGTAATACGTAACAGTGATAACAGTAATGCTAACTTTGTGTAATATGCACCACAATTAGCCATGCACCATATGATGACATAACCTTAAATAATGTCTCTAAGTGTAACTGTAAGTGAACTGTAAACTTCATGAAACATCTTCTGTTAGTGTAAGTTCTTAACCACAACTGCAGTAGAGCTGTGTGTCAGCAAAAAATCATTTTAATTCAATAAACAAACTCAAACCCAAAAGTCCAAATCGGCTGTCAATCAACACTCACAATGCAGACAAAGTCAAAGCCACATATTTGTACTAAACTCTAATTAATTAATGTAGCAATAATGTACAAAAGAGACAAATGACAGCATGACTGTTGACCCAAGTTGAAGTTTTTTAAGGGGGAGTCAGTTGGAGCTATTTTTTTGGAGCCAGCATCTAGTGGCCATCCGTGGTATTACACTTTAAGATATTTAAGCATTGGCTTCAATTTCAAGGTCCCTGGTTATACTGCATTTAATATTACTTATTTAACGTTCACGTCAGAGTGATCTCAATGGCTGATAATAGGTGGTCAGAAACTACCCAGAGACAAAACAAAACCACTCAAGAGGCGACTCAATCAAGATGAATCCATCTTTCTGAAGCCTGAACGGAGCTGAACGGCCGTTTGCTGCTTTTCTCTCAAGGGGAGATTAAAGTCGATTGATTTGGGGACCAGCCAGTCCAACTTCCATGTCACATATTATGATGTGGTGATGTGCGGACCACCTTCACCCGCCCCTTCCCCATTTTCCCTACCCCTCCAGCCCTTTAACATCCTATTTTTCTCTTGGGATGAGTGCCTTCATTTTTTGTTGCGGCATTACTGGAAGTCTACAGAGAGAGAGAGGGAGAAAGAGAAAGGGAGAGTGAGTTTAGTGGGGTCTGGATTAACCTGCAAAAACTGGGTCACCTCCCATTAACCTCCACATGAACATTTCAAACCACACACACATAACACAAAAAGAATAATGTGTAAATGCAGTGTCCTTTGTCCATTTAGATGTTTTCCATTTATTTCCACAGCACGACTGAGAGGTTGGTGTTTGCTATCAAATAATTTAGGTTCCAGATGTAGGTGGCAGAACTCATATTATCTTCCACACTTCATCATCTTTCTATTTTTCACTTCATTCGACTAATTAGACTGCATTCTAATGTGTCTATTAAGCCATCACAGAACATAATGTAGAATGGGAAAGTAAAGGAACTATTCAATACCTATAGAACACAGGACTGTGTTCTGAAGTATGTTTGCACTTTTCCTCATTTCAATCAGTGAGTATCTGTTTTCATGCAAGCATGTGTCTCCTAAATGTGTGTCTATGAACACCAGCACCAATTAAACTGATTGCAATCCAATTACCAATCCATGTGCGGAGCTGATCACAAAGTAAGCCCCTCTAATCAACACAACGCTACTTTGTTAACACAAATGAAATCTGTGATACACTGTGTGATTAGCTTCGTAGCTCCGTTGTATTGTGTTCCATCTTTTCACTGAAAGTGAGCTGCAAAAATGGTTATTTTCTGCATGTGGTTTCCAGCTTGATTGCTCGCAATAGCATCAAAAGAGAGAAGACCAGCTGTTGGCTGCAATGAGCTCAGTGGGGGGCTGAGGTAAAGCAGCCTGAGAGACCGATTCAGAGATTCTAAAACACAAAATAGTGACGGTCACTTGCAGTGAAAAGCATACAACTACAAAAGTGTATTTTGGTTGCACCAGTCATCCTGTACTACATATACTCAAGTTTTAACCAGATATAAGTCCAACCCGGTCAGCAGAATAAAATGTTGCCACTGCATGTTTCTGCAAATATAATGTACATACATATGTATCTTCGTTCTCATTCCCAAGTCGTCGACTGCTCAGGGGACCTCTATAGCATCAATTTTTAACATGCGGGGTACCAGATAGAAATCCTTAGATGCTGGAAATTGACAACATGGGCCAGGGCTCTAAGGCTGCCCTGTGTGTCGATATGTGACGCCCTGACCTCCTGGACCAAGGAGGTCCAGGAGGAGTATGTGAGGAGTTGGGACTGAGAATATTCTTTATCACTGAAGGATCCACTATCTTTTCTCGATAGGCGGTGGATTTGCTTTGCCACCAGATACAACCTGATTCCTGTCCAGGTTTAGGCAATAAAAGCACACTGGTGGATTTGTGCTGTATTAAGCCAAGCACTCGTATCTTTCTGTAACTATAAGTGCTCTTCCTGCCTAACCTCATATTCCATCAAAACACCAAAAAGCACCATGAGTGCCTGAAACACTATAACGTTGATATACACACTATAACACTGAAATGTTGATGCAAAACAGATTTTTGGTTCAAAAACACTGATATTATACAAATCTATGGTTTACAAAAGAAAAAGCTTGGTTATAAAAATAAGTAAAAAGCAAAATATACAACTGATCAGTTGATTAAAACAGTGACTGACTGTAAAATTCATGACTCTGCGAAACCTGTTGGTAAATGATGGAAAATGTTTGATGATCATTGAAATGTTTTCCAGTCTCACACACATTCCACACAGGTGTGGTTGACAAGATATAGAAGGCATGAGGCGATTTGCATCATTCTCGCATTATACATGTAATAATTATTGTTATTCAAATATGACTTATTATAGACAAGGACTGAACTGATTTCATACATACATTTTTCCCTTACAGTCCTTGTACCATAATCTAGTCCATTTAGGTACACCAAATGAGCAAAACACGACCATAATACGGTGGATGTTAAAAGGTTACGGAAGATTTGTGAGCTTGTGATAGGTAAAGTTTCAAAATGTCTATTTAAACTGTCTGGTCCACACTCTGTGGCTCAGTTAGGTGGAAGAAAGAGTTCTCTATGGGGACGAGTTCAGTGTGTTTTTCAGACGCAGTCAGACGGCAGAAGACTTCACTGATGTGTGCCTTCGTATTTGTGTTCTGTGGCGTAGAGGTGAACGGGGATTAAGATGAAAGACAAAGCGCAACACGGGGAAACACAATGAGGGACCACAAACGAAGAAAACACCGACACAATTTCCCCCCGTCTTTTTTTCTGTGCCACTTTTTTGTCTCTTCCTTGGTTTCTCCCACTTCTTACCAAACGAGCTGTGTTAAAACCCTCGGAAGACTCCTCATTCCATGTCAAACTTTATAGGAAACAAGCTGGAAGGAGTGCGCGGTGTGTATTTGTGTGTGTGTGTGTGTGTTACTAACGGGGAGAGAGAGAGAGAGAGAGAGAGAGAGAGGGGGAAAGAAAGGGATCATGTGTTCATGGGATACACAACACTGTGGGTTAGAAATAGCAGAACATGCCCCGAGAGCTCTTTCATCCTGAGGCATGTGTCTAGTTAAGGCAATTCTTCTTCTGATTGACTCCAGAGGTGGTGTGTGTGTGTGTGTGTGCGTGTGTGCGTTGTGCGTGTGTGTTCACTTATTTATTCCAGCCTTCTTCAATTGACTCTGTAGGTGACGGCACATACTGAGAGACTGAATATCGCTCAGTGTGTGTGTGTGACCTATTTTCCACCCATTTTCTTGTTTTTGAATGTTTTGTCAGGTGGCACAGCAGCCATATAAGCTGTTTTAATAGCTGCTGCTCAGAAGACAGCCACTTTTCTGCCATTGGGGGTCTCTATTTCTCTCTCTGTCGCATTTTCGCCTCTCCTCTTGCACTTTTCTCTGTTTACCTTCATTCTGCTCTGTCCACCCTCTTTTTCATCACCGTCTCTCTCTCTCTTTATCAGTTTTTTCCTCTCATTCTCCATCACAATTCTCATTATTTTAAATAAATTCATTGCTGGCACTGTATAGCATAAAAGCGCATTTTACCTTAAGACACAAAAATCTATACTAACTACATTTATATGCACATTTCAAGTGGCTGTATAATTCCATTTACCTACACACAGGTGCTGAGTGCAAACCAACCTGCAGGATGTAGCTTTTACTCACTAGACACAAACAACGTGATAAAACAAGCTTTATGCAACAAATGTAACAGCACCAGTAGAATACATCAAGTCTGCGCAGAAACAGTCCAAATTAAGCATTTAAAAAAAAAATGTAAAGGTAAATTGATTGATTGGTCATTTTTTTTTGCGATGACAGGAAGACATGTCCGCCTCACTGATTCCATCCAAAACATTCCCACTTCACACGTACAATTATTCCCAGTTCATTTACTGCTTCAGTGACATGATCAAAGTGCCGTTTTTAGCGACAAATAAAATGATCTAATGCATTATTTACTCGGATGTGTTGTTGTTTAATCGAGAGAACATCAGTTTTGATCTCGTCTCTGTGTTCAGGGCTCTGATCTGTCTTATTGTGGGAAGCTGTCCCTAAAACAGCCTCACAACTGATACGTTGATGATGGGTTGAATAAGATACAATGACAAACTGAGAGTTTTCAAAAAAGAAGATGGGTCAATGTAAGTGTCCCAAAATGTTTAACCCTCATGTGTTCTTGCGACTTCTCAATTGTGTTTTTGCTCTCATTTTGGCAGTTTTTATGCTGAGATGATGGCCTGTAAGGGCTTCCTTCAAAGTTTCATTAGAGTTTGATGTAAATTCATGATGAAAATGTGAAACATTATGAAGTTCGAATGCTCATTAGGTTCTTAAAACCCGATTTTTATGGATTAAAATGTCTTAAATACAATTTTGCCAGGCCTTGAAAGTTGACAGGATTTTGAAATTAACATTATTTCAGGCAGGACACATAGTCAGATTTAAAGCTGCAGGTGCTGAAATCAGGGGATATAAGACCAGTTCCGTCTTCTGCAGTTCTCTCCTCTCGGCCCAAATCAAGAGACTGAATATAGATGAACCTGATGCAGTTTCATGCCGCTGTGGAAAACAGAAGACACATTTCCAAGCTTCTGTGTTGAGCCACGGAGTACAGCAGTAGAGTCACGTTTGACTGAGTCTGATCAGCGATCAGTAATTGCAGCTATCAATCATGTACTTAACCCCCTACATGTCTGCAAACACCTCTGATTAGACAAAGTCACATTGTAGATTTAGAGTCCAGAGAAGTGGGTAGAAGTCTTGTTTCCTGTCAGACCACCTGAATTACAATATGGAAGGTACTGTAATTATGGATATTTTGCTTGGAAAACTATCAAGCACTACAGCTTTCAGTATTTATACAGAATGTTCTTAAAAACTGAATTTTGCTGCCAATTACAAATGACATTTGGTGGTGACTGGCGGAGCCTGAGATTCGCAAGTCGCACATAATAATAAATAATAATAATAACTTTTGCTTACTTCAGGAGGAGGTCAGGAAGGTCGAAGTCGATGATTTTTCACAGATGTGTAGGCCAATGAGTAGGGCTCTGTGTATGGTGCAGCACAGGCTAGATGAATGCTGAATGAAATGCAGCCTCATTTATAAAACAATAATAATAATTGGATGAAAAGGGGCTCGTGTCCAGCTCTTACTGCTGTGTCTGTCTGAACTACTGCGATGCTCAAATTCAGGCAAAACACCTGCATCAGATGTAACCATTTGTATATGATTTTCATAGTCATACTCATACACCTTCTTGTCTACATGCAGAAAAGTCAGCAACAGATGGACATCTGGCAAGACACTAGAAATATACAGTTCTATGTAAGACTATGTGAATTCAGAAGCACATTAATTGGATTGGGAAAAGAGTGAAATCATGATGGAACGGGGCTTGTATGCTCAATTTTTATAAAGTTGCCTAATATAGATAAGTGCAAGTTCAAGGACATCTGGTTTGCTTGGTTGAAACATGTTGGAAATAATGCATTTGAAGGCCACTGCACCTTGTGCAAGAAAAAGAACTTTGGGTAAGGGTAACTTTGGTAGAGGCATTACGGTCACTCAGGAAGTCAGGAAAACATAAAGCTGGTTTGAAAAGCCACCAATAAACGCCTGCCTCTACCCAATATTGTTCTGTATTCACATCAGGAGCATCACTAAAATCTGGCCCCAGTGCGACTCACTCTGCACTAACTGGAACTAAACTCTGGTAAATATCCTCAGGACAGTATTTGGATCTACGGTAACATTAAAATTGTGTGAAAAAAATTAACAATTAAGATGTGAATAGATTAACTTGCTTTTCGAGTAACTCTCAGACTCTACAATATAATACTTATTAAAGAATTCGAATTATGCCCTTACTAGTCTGAGGTTGGATTTTATTTTTTAGTTTCATTTTAAAGTGATTCATGTCATGACCCCTGATGCACAATAAGCAGGATTTAACTATCGCATCAGGCTTATACCAATACCAATCTGTTCAGTGTGTAATATTTAGCGGCATTTAGTAAAGAGGTTGCAACCACCTGAATACTCCTCGCCTCCCCTACTGAACATCCTTCATTAGAGCCCCTGTTTGGTTTGTCTGTTCTGGGCTTTTTACTTAAGGGGATAATAATTCTGGACAGCACTCAAACATAGTAGGTGACAGTAATGCACCTGAAAAAGAAGAAGTCTGTTCTGAGCTACTGTAGAAACATGGCGGCCTCCGTGGAAGAAGATCCGCTCCCTCTAAATGACTCATTCTAAAGTACTGAAAACACAATTCTTATATGCTCACAAAATTGTAATTATTATACTCCATTCCTGCAATTAGACCCTCCTAAATCTTACATACTAAACCTCTACATAAATGCTTTGAGCACCCAAAAGAAGGAGGTCGAAATGAACTGATCTTTTATCCCAAGGGTGAAATGGGACATCTTACCTCCATGTACTAGTAGCTAATCTGAGTCACTTTCAACTAGAGGAACTCCAAGAACATCATATACTGATTTTCAATTTATCATTCACTAAAATGTGAATGAATTCATTTATTTTAAGTAATTCTCAGACTCTTCAATACTCTTAAATTTAACTTATTGAAGCCTGCAGAGGCCCCGTTACAGTATGTCCTTAAGGTTTACATTTCTACAAGAACTGCCCACATAGATATACTTTATAAGTAAAAAGAAGGCTGGTTGAAGTGGACAGCTCTCAGGTGTGCACACCTCAAGTGGGGTGTTTCATAAACAGTCCATGTGGAAACGGTTCCTAAAGAAGAGTCGGCACGCTGTCTTCATTAAAGTAGGTTACAAACTGCACTGCATCTTTAGACTTAAATGGGGCCTACGAGAAATTCATTTTAGCTGAATCCCAGGCGATAATTACGTCCCCCCACCACTCATTTCTCATGTATGACGTCTTTTACTTATAAATGAATAAACACCACTTGTATTTGGGGCTATAATTATTCGTTTCCACATATTGTCAGTGGTTGTTGAGATGCCGCGTTGCCCTGTGGAAATTCTAAATAGGTTTTAGAACAGCCGTCAGCTAGATGGAGGTGAAAAATGTGTTCAGACAAGAACTAAATTAGCTAATCTAATTTTGTGTGTGTGTGCATGTTCTTGCATGTGTGTGCTTTGTCTGTGTGTGTCGTCGCTGCTGTGTATATTTGCCTGTGTAGGAGCCAGTGTGCGCTTGTGCCTCGGCGTACACCCGTCCCCGCACTCTGTGTGTTGTAATTGAGCCATCGCTTGGCGGATGTTGCTTGAGCACACAACAGCTTTTGCGCTAGCTAAACAGCCGTTATAATTGAAATTAAAAGGTAACCACATTCATCATGCTGAGCCCGGGTTTAATTGAAATGTATGTTTGTTTGTGTGTGTGTGTGTGTGTGTGTGAGTGAGAGAGAGAGTTCGGGTTACAGAGACAGTGGAGAACAAAAAGCGGTCGAGTGAGCGATTGAGGGAGGCAAAGTTTGTGCGAATGTGTATGAAAATGTGTGTGAAAGTTTTTCTGTGTGTGTGTGTGTTGGAGAAGTAAAGTAGGAGAGTGAATGTGTAATGAGGCTGGGAAGCTAAGACTCCATATCTGTACCTGTCTCCGTGATAAATAACATGGGAGACAGATAGCTCCAACAAACACCTCACCTCCCCCTCCTCCTCCTCCTCTTCTTCTGTCTTGCCCTCACGCCTTTTCTCTCACTCTTCACTCACACATTTTATACATTCTTTTCAAACTTTCCTGTTTGTTACTATATACATTTCAACACCTTCCCTTGATCCCCTGATCAAACTCTTAAGGAATAGTTCATCCCAGAATTTACATTCACATATAACCTAATTGCACCTCCAAAAAGTCAAAGAGTATAGCACCTTTGCTACTCCAGCTACAAAGTGGTTTGATTTTGTTTCAAGAATTTCTCATTTAAGGATCATTTCTTGCCTTTACTCAATAGACCTTTCTCACAGCCAACATTTTGGCCTGTCTCAGCAGGAATAACGTTAGTGACGGATCTGTTTCATTTCAGTGTCTCACAAAGACATGCGAGGGGATCAGCACGAACAAACCAAACAAACAAACAAACAAACAAACAAACCCTGGAACCGATGCACCTACACTGAATCCAGCCAGGGTGAATTAAAGAAATCACACCTGTGCATTTTCTGCCAAAATGAGTCAAAATGTCAAATGTGAAAAAGGTCTAGAGGCAGGAGGTGACTGGGTTGGATGGCAGATATACAAATTCCAGGACTTAGACACCAGAGCAGAGTTTAAATCCTGATACACATACGTTTTTAGGCTTATAAAAGCGCTTTGGAAAGGGTCAAGAAAAGAACATGGTTTGGTAAAGTAAAAGTCACAAACTGTAAAAGAAGAACTGGACATAGTCATCGTGATGTCACCCATTGGTTTTTGGACTAGCATTTTGAAGCCTTAAGTTGCATTTTAGCCATTTTGGATTTTTTGACCAAGAAGTGACCAAATTTGGACAAGAGGGTGGAAACAACAGGTGACAGATGACAGGTGAAGCTCACCAAGCCAGTGCAAAAGTTAGAAATAGTAAACTTCATAACTCAGTTGTGAAACTAAATTTTACATCTTCTTTGTGCAAAGTCGAGCTGTCTGTCTAAAAAAAATTTTTTATTCAATAAACAGAAGCCCTTCAGGCCTGACTCGGCAGGTGAGTGAGCTGTTAGTCAAAGCCAGTGGTCACAGTCAGTGGTATTACACTTTACGATGTATTGAGCCATGGTTGTTGCCCCTTGGTAAAAGTACTGCAACCAGCTAAATACCCATAGCCTCACCTTCCCCTAAGGTGGCCACTATAAATGCAAAAAATGTGAAAGTCCACCGTTAGAGCCAGTGTTTGGTTTGTCCATTTTAATTAAGGGGAAATTAACTCTGGTCCACACTCAAACATAGTCCACACATCTCAACCCTCGGTGCCATCCACTATAAATCATTAATAAGGAGAAAAAGAGGAAGTCCATTCTGAGCTACTGTAGAAAGATGGCAGAGGGGATATCTGTCAATATAAACGACTCATTCCAAGGTCATGAAAACACAATAATTCTTATTTACAGGTGATTGAAACCCTAACCCTACACTGATGAAAACATAATTATGAATATTACAGTATATTCAGATCCTCCTAAATCTTATACACTGAACCTTTAATCCTTCAGTGTATCAAAAAAATTCAAAATCTAATAATTTGCAGATATGTGGTTTTCATTGGACAGAAAGGGATGAAAACCTGTATCTGAAAAGGAACTAAAGCTGCCAGACAAATGTCGTGGAGTAAAAGCATAATATTTTCCTCTGAGACGTAATGGAGGAGAAGTAAAAAGCTGCATAAAGTGGTGTTCAAGTATAAGTACTTTGTTACATTGCACCATATTCACATTCAATTTGTCCACACATCAGTAATGCTGTTGCAGGCTCTCATCCCCTTACATTATAAAGAAACTGCACTGGATACTGAGTGTTCTGTTAGCAGTGGACCACACTATTATACTCCATTTACAGTATATTTTTAATCTCCCTGAAGTGCAACAAAGTGCTTAAGTTATGAGCTCTCTGACCTGCAAACTTACACTAAAAGTGAATCCAAGAAAGTGCAGGACAAGACATGACTTTGTAGATAAGATAATGAGGAGACATTAGCTAGAAAGCTTGCACAGTTGTTCAAACCTTGTGGCTTTTTATCTTGAGTAGGAGGTTGCAGAAAGTATACTCATCAGCCTACAACAGAACAGTCTAATTGGATTTAAATAAGTAAATTAATAGTTTTTAAAACTGCTGATACTGTAAAACTATTCACATTATGCCCTTATTAGTCTGAGGTTAGGTTCCCATTTCTAAAGTTCTCTTTTAATATGATTCATGTCATGGCCTCTGATGCACAATAAGCAGGATTTAACTACTGCCTCAGGCTCATACAAATACTTCATATTTTCTGTTACTTAAAAACAAAGACACAGAAGAAATGCAGATTGAAAAAGGTGGGTTGTTTCGGTTTCAAACTGGTGGTTTACCCGCTTTACTAGATGTTCAGGATTTTTCAGACTCATGGGACAGAGCTTTTTTATAGATGTGTTTTTCGATGTTTTGAGGGTAGGGAAGGAGAGGGTAAGCAGAGATGGCAAGAGTACATCCATTCTTTAGTCATATGGGAATACAGATAGAAAAAGACCCTGATAACAGCAGAAATACTGATTCAACCTCTTTAATCAAGTAAAACGTACCCCTTTTACGTTACTGAAGTACAGTGGAAACCGCTTATAGTGATCACGTCTGTCCATGTCAAATTGATCACTATAAACTATAGTATATGATTATTATAACCAGACCTTTAATTTGTCAGCTGTCTGTAAGTCTAACTCAATTTTATAGTGGTAATGGGGTTTATACACCTTAAGCTTTTGGTAATGGGAAATACAGACAGATATAAATAGCTGTTATCTCCGACTCTGAATTACAAGTGGCACAGGGGTTTTTCACATTCAGCAGCTCATAGTTATGGTTCAAATGATATGACATGAAAGCAGCATTCGCCTGATTGTTCCTCCAGCAGCTTGTTCAAGACAAAAAGCCTTTGGAAACTCTAAAATGCTCCTCTGTCAGGCTCACAGGCAACTCCTTTCTCCAGATCACGGATTATCGATCTGATTAACAAGTGCAGCTTCAATAACAGGTGCACATTTGTTTTCTGTTGTTTTTCATGAAAATAAAAAATATTTCAAAGTGCACACAGCACCATCTTCAGGTATGAAAAGACCCAAAATAGTGTATGATCACTATAAGTGAATTACTTAAACAGCATTTATATAGGAATGATTCTGTCCCAGGCTTTTTGATCCATATAAGCGGTTGATCACTATAACGTGATCACTGTATTTGTATTTTGTTACTTCTCACTTCTGGAGGTAAGTCAAAAGTCTTTTTTTTTTTGTTTTGGGTGAACTTCAAACTACCTTCAGGTGTAATATAGAACTGACGTTGAACTCAATAAGTCCATGCACTCATAACTAATTTGTACTAACCTGTGGAAGTAAAGAGTCATATTCAGCTGCAGGAACTTGAAGATTTAAAAGTATAGACTGCAAGGTGTTTCTGAGTATCATACACTGATGTTCAATTTATCACTCGCTGTCACAGTGCTGTCCCAGCTCAGGGCTGCCACTGCTCTTTGACAGGACGTCATTCAAAACTTCATTGACCTTCCCTCTACTTTCCAAGGCCTCAGCTTCTGACAGCTGTCAGTTAATTTACTACTTTTCTTTCCAGATCCTTGCTACTATGTAACCATAGGGATTTCATCAACACACCAGAATAAAATGCTGCTAGTGTATGTTTTTACCAAGCACTGATGTGTAATCTCATTTTTGAAGAAAAAATCTGTTTTGTATCAACATTTCTACATACATGTATATGAACGTTCTAAGTCTAAGTTCAAAATGTAAGATTCACGTTGGTTTGTGTGCTTTCATGAAGTTTGTGTTACAGTCTGTGTTTTGCTGGGAGTTGATGATATTAGCTAACTTCTAAACTAAGCTTAGCTAAGCCTTCATTCATGATAACAGCCTGTTCACTGATTTCTGCTCATTGTCGACTTCTTCAGCCCCTCTTCAGCGCTCCTCCTCTTCCACTGCAACAGTGTACGACACTAGATACTGTTAGCTTAGAAATGGAGTTAGCTCCAGCACAACACAGACTCTTAACACAAACTTAATGTAAGCACACAAGCCAGCATGAATCTTACAATTTTGAACTTCAAAAACACCATAACATAGTAACATAGTTCATGTACATTTATCTAGAAATGTTGATATGAAACATATTTTTCTTAACAGCAAAACTGCAGGGACAAATTCGAATGCAACAACATCAAGTGTAGGACAGCTCAGAAGGAGAGGGGCTCCATTCATTTGGTGGTATGCGCTCAAATTTTGAACGTTGTTTAGCATTGTGTCTCTCGTTTGAATTTGCACGGCCTCGTCTGCCAGTCAAATCAATGCACATTGCTCTTGACAACCCGAGTCGTGAACCATGTCTGGCTGCGACCAGCCGACTGTGCCGAGGCGGCTTGTGATTTACATACGTCTGACTTGTTTAGGTGGCTGTGGTTAAACATTCCAAACTTATTTCAAGTTCTATTGAAGAACTTTTAATACAAGTTTGACAGTACCCAGTTTAAAACATTGTTGGAAAAGTCATCAAATTACATTTCTTAAAACATTTTTACAGAGTAACCAGTATTCTGTGACCTAACCAACACTGAATCCATATCAT
>JAPQRN010000008.1:25445168-25461066 GCA_037367275.1 Coranthus polyacanthus | reverse complement strand
ATCAAATTACATTTCTTAAAACATTTTTACAGAGTAACCAGTATTCTGTGACCTAACCAACACTGAATCCATATCATAAACACGGTATAATACAAGGTGTGCATCAGTGGTGGAAATGGTTTCCCTTTCATTTTCATGCAAACTCACTCATTATGATTATATTTGGGATTTATCCACAAACTCTGTAAAATCCACTTTAGACCACGGCACACAAGTTTTAAATTTCCAACATGGTCTTAAACTGCGAAGACAGATTATGTTCTCTGTGTTCTCTTCCAAGGGAGCTGGGTGTGCTTACATTATTTTCATCTCTGCTGTTTAGTCATCAGGTTTCTAATCTCTCGGTAAACTGCCAGCATGTAATGACAGGCAGAAGGGAAACAGAATTGTTTAAATTAAATTATATTTAATCTGAAAATGTTACGTTCCAAGCTGAGTGATTTTTCATTCATTCGCAGTCTCATGAATAATGATGAGAGACAAAGCCATCGACTGAAATGATTCGGGATTCACTATACTTTTTACTTTTTCTGTATAAATTATAAATTCGACAGAAATGCTGACATTTGACTTTGAATGTATTTTTTTGCACTTCACCCAGACATAATGACTTTTTTTTTAATCCAGTGTGTTTCTGCTTTTTTTGTTGTTGTTACTTTCTTGTACTTTCTAAATATATTCAGTGACAGTTCCACCTTTCCTGTGTCAGAATATGTTCCTCTGTCTGACGATTTCAGTAACTTTCTAAAAATGACACACCAGCATTCAGCAGCACTTGACTGGCTGCCTATGTGGAGGTGAGAACAAACACGATCCTTCCTTTCAGATACCTGCCAGAAAGCACGATAAAGTGCTGCAGAAATTAATAATAAAACCCAGAAATGAGTAAATGCATTTAAAGTTTGCAGTCTTTTTTTTTTTTTGTGAGACGTCTGAAATAAAGTGGTTAACACAAGCAAGAGGACATAAAAAACAACATATAATACTCATGTAAATGCCCCGCTTGTAGGTTGAGGTGTGTCCACATTCTATTGTTGCAGAGCTCAAGGGATATGTTTTGACTGCTTTTTGTTTCCTTAAGCCAAAAGCACATGAGAGAACACTGAACATTGAGCTAAAGGGAGAGAAAGGTGTGGGTGGGTCATAAAAATCTGCAGCAGCCTCTCAGATGTATGAGGAGCAGCATTAGCGTGAAGCTGTAGCAGGGGGTTGAGGATAAAAACACACATTGAGGCAGCTGATGGTATCTTCTCCTTAGATGACATTTTGGTGTGAAATACTTTATTAAATGTGTAAGAGTGAGGAGGAGCAGATGGTGTTTTTGAATTGGACCTCAACACGACAACAACATAGTGAGCTCAGGATAAAACTGTGAAATGGAAGCTTTTTTGCTGCATGTTAAACATAATGCGAGGTGACATTTTAAAGTGTATTTGTTATTTTCCGCTGGTAAACAACACTGTCAAATTTTGGGTGACAATATTTCAGCATTTACAATATCACACTTTTACCGTTTTACACCAAAGCACATTAGGCTTTGAAATAAAGAAATCAATTTGTTACAATAATGCTAATAATAGTTTTATTTATACCGCACTTTTATAGAGTTTACAGAGTTTACATAGGTGAGGTAAATAAAATAAACTGTTAACTGTGAAGAAGAAACTTGATTACATTCGAGGTCGACAACATCAAACATTCAATATGATATAAAAGTCCAATAACTCTCACTCACAAACAGTCTGATTGCAAATGATTTTATGCACATCATGTTAAATTTAAACTCTGATTCCAGCCCAGACTTCCCTCTCTCCGGTCACCTCCTGCTGGGACACACCAAGGCGTTCCCAGTCCAGCCGAGAGACATAGTCCCTCCAGTCTGTCCTGGGTCTGGCCCGGGGCCTCGTCCCAGTTGGACATGGCCTTCAACACCTCACCAGGGAGGCGACCAGTATGTTTAAATAACCTTAATCACCAAACAGCAATAAAAAGGGACATAAACTAGGAGACAAGAGGATTATTAGTATAGATTAAGGTTGTAGAACTATAGTCTCACACAGCCAGTACACCATGTGAGTCAGACTAGTATAACTATACAACGTTAATCTACATATAGCGATAAATAACAGTGTTTTCTCCAATAACAGTGGAGAAAACATCAACTATAGGCCTGCAACTATACTACATAGGATAACATAACAGTACCATATTACTGGACAGGTAAAAATGTAATACCAACTGTTAATAGACATTTGACTCCTACTTGCTTTTCCAGTGTTAGTGTCTAATGGCAAATTTAGTCAAGTTACCAGTTTTGTGAGCCCTATAACACAGTGTTGGCATTAGTTTGTGTACTGTTGTAGGGATTGTGTCATGTTGCAAGTCTGCTGTCAGCAGGTAGTAATACATGTAAGCTTGTGTATCTCCACTCATTAAAATGCCCACCTCTTAAAATGAAACGCCATATACCACGGACTAGGGGTGAGATTCAAGTTGGAACTTGTGGCTACCCTTAAATGCTTGTTTGTATCAGATAAACTCTAGCCTCGGAACCAGACGCATCTGCTGCTGGAAGATCAGTCTGGCACTGATTCAGACTGATTTCCACTGAGTCTAGATCAGGCTGATCCAATCACAATCATTTATCTGATATGGGGCGGGTCAGATGTGGTTTGATACAGTGATGTGCCTGCTGCCTGTCCAGGATCGGCCGTTGCTCTGATTGGCTGTCGGTCTGTCCAGCTGCATCCAGACACATTTCGGTCTGAACCTGTTGATAACACCCCTTGGAAATCAAACATGAACTGAGAGGGTCCAGTCTGGCAAAACGTAAACTCAGTAAGAAATGGCATTCAAACTAGGCTACATCTCAGCTTACACACAGTTGATGCAGCCCAGCGCAGGCTATCACAAAGAGGAACGTGTTTTGTGTCATGTTTTGATGCAGCGTTTTTTTTTTTTTTGAATGGCATCACATTCCTTTACATATATCGCTGCAGCAGTTTCTTTATCTTTAAGTGGCGTTGCATTCCCATTCTATCATATCCTCTCAGTAAATACATTAAAAAAAGCTGCTGCTTTAACCTCTTGTAATTGTAAAAGTCCAAACCATCCCAAAAAAAGTGTCTTCACGCTAAAAACGAACCAAGAAATGGTTCAGTTTGATCTGGGCCGAGACCTCTTTTTGTGGGGCCAAGGTTCAGTTGTTTGTTTGTTTTTGGCTCAGACAAGTTAGTGGTAAAAGTGCCCTGAGTGGTTAGTGGAAGTAAGAATACACATATCCAAACTATTAAACTAAACCAAGTGTTAATTGAATTGTGGTTTTAACAGCTGTAATTAGTTTGCTCCTAATGGTGTTAACAAAGTGGTTCTGAGAAAAGGGCAGCAGACATCTATCCTTCTTGCTAACTTCCAAAGTGAAACCAAGATTGAAAATGTCAGTTTCCCTTTAATATATGCCACAAATTTCTATTGATCGTGGCAGCTAGGCTTCAGGCAAATGAAATCCATCATTCTTTGAGTGTAATTGTTTTTTATTTTCTGTTTTAAATTCAGAACCACATGTTTACCAGTTTTCCCCCCGAGGATATTGCTTTGAGACGCAGATATACATACAAATGCAAAGAATAATCACATCGCAGACAGATTAATGTATGCACACGCATAACTGATAGATTTAGAAAAAGACAGACACACACATCCACTAAACACGGTTTGAGGAGACATTAACTTGCGGCTTTTGGCTCAGCGAGTCAGAGACCAACAGAAACAACACAAGGACAGAATTCAATAAGGAATAAAAGCTATTCTGACAGGTAATGCCCTCACTACACTTCACAGCCATTTGTCAATAAAGAAGCAATTACTACAATGTAGCAACCATTTGTATGCTGCCAGGGGATATAAAGGGAAAAGGGGGGTCTCCATAGATTTGTTGTGCTTGTCGGAGAGAAAGCACAACAAATACAAGCATTAACACACATCAAAGGAAGCGCACACATTCAAATGCACACAGATATGAATGCAAAGACAAACAAGAAACCAAGCACATGCACAAATATACATTTAATGCTTCATTAAAACAAAGACACAGGACTTGTGCTCAGGGCGAGAAATCATCTCCACAAATGAGAACTGTAAAGACTGATCAATGCATGTGATCAATTAGAGCAACTTTGTTTGCATCTGTCTCATTCGTCATTACATGTGTTGACGTGAGTTGAGAAGGTCCAAAAATACAAACAGCATTTTCCAGAAAAGTTGGAACCCGGGGATTTTAAGTTTTAGCATTTTCCAAAATGTAAAACCCTAAAATCTGTGATCCGTTCATTCTTTTGAGTATTTGTTTAACTGACAAAAGTACAAAGAAAATATTTTTAATGTTTTTATCTACCAACTTAACAGCATTTTAACAAATTTAGATTTCGATGCTTGCAACGCACTCAAAACAAGTTGGAACAGTGACAAAATAAGACTGAATGAGACTTTGAATCCTCAGCCGTCATGATGCTGTGATGGACATAGCCACACAGGCGCACAGTCCGCCGCTGCATCCAGAAATACAACAAAATGCTGCAAAGTTCTCTGGGCCTGAGCTCATCTCCGATGGACTGAAAGACAGTGGAAACGTGTGCTGTGGACAGGTTTCAGCTGGAGTCCACGTTTCAGCTGGTTTTCAGGATAAATGGGTGTCGGGTTCTACGTGTGAAAGATGAAAAAGACCATCCAGACTGTTATCAGTGAAAGGTAGAAAAGCAGCATCTGTGATGGTCTGGGGCCGCATCAGTGTCCACATCTCTGACATATGCTGACATCAAGTCCACGTCTTTTCCCTGAAGTCTGTGGTTATTTCATCCGGATGATGCCAGACCTCATTCTGCACCAGGTCCAACAGCGTGGCTTCATAGTCACAGAGTGTGTGAGCTGGACTGTCCTGTCTGCAGAGTCCACATCTGTCTCCTATTCATAATGTATGGACATGGAGGAGAATCATACAACGGCCACCACAGACTGTTGAGCAGCTGAAGTTTTGTAAACAGCAAGAATGGACAAAAAATACACTTGTAAGAGTACAACAATTAGTGTCCAAAAAGGCTATCTATACCATCCATTCCCAACAACTGGGTCATGACCCTCACTTTGAGAAAGTTCACACAGTTCAAAAGACTTTCAATAAACAGCAGGGGAGGGAAAAAAGTGCCTGCTACCTCCCCCTAAATGCACTTCCCTGCAGTAGATGAAATGCAATTTGCAACCGGGTGGATTTTCTGCAGCATTTGACCACAAATACCCATCAGAATATCTACGGGCTAAAGCTAAGCTAACAAAGCTACGGACGGCTAAACCGCAGCTTCCTCTGCCACTATTTTGGTGACCGTTGTCCAGACTTCCACACTAGGCTTTTTGACGATGAGTACACCACTCAGGTACTCAGTGCACTACATTTTGCCGCAATTACCAGTGTGAATACACTTATACACTCAAAATAGCAAGGGTAAGTATAGAAGCACACATACAGACACAATGAGTATAATGTTTTACTGATGAAAGGAGATAATAACGAGAAAGCTCTTCCTACATGCATTCAAAGTATTTAACGTGTATGTTTTAAATAGGGTGCATGAAATACAGTTGTGATTTATCAAAAATATACCTGCCACCTGGTTTCCGCCTTTCAGGAACATTCATTTATGGATAAATTTGCTCCTTTCACAATTTCTAGATGAGTCAAGGTTTGTCACTTTTAAAAAAGTGGATCCACAAAAGAAAGAAATAAAAGGGTTTATTTTTTAATAAAGACACCAATCGATACTATATATACACTCAGATATGTGTTGATTATTGGGCAGTTTAAAGAGAAACATAAAATAATGCACGCATTTAGATTACCCATCAAACAAGATGATTTCCAGCCAATTACCACAGTCAAACAGAAATCAAAACTCATTTGGATTCACTCGGGTACAGAGCTGTTATTTGCCTGTCTGTTCCCTCTTCTGTTTACTAGTAAATGCTGACAACCAAGGTGTTTTTCTGCATTCTCTTTTTCCACATCATTCTCATTAAACACAAAGCACCGTTCTGCATGAACACCTCGGGACAGGACTTATTCAAAACGAAGAAAAAAAAACCAAAACAAGGACCTGGCACAGCTACCGTAAGGGCTCATACTGAGAGTGGAGTTTTTCTTTCGCTCTCTCTCTTTTTTTTTGTGTCAGTTTCATGATACTTATTTAGTTGTTTCATGAAGCACATCATGGATACATTGTTCACTGTCTACTGCAATCATTTATACTCAAAAAATGGACAGGTTGCATTCCCAGACCGTCTTTCTCAGCAGTTGCTTTAAGGTAATCTGGAACAGGGCACCAGGAAATGTTGAGCAGTTATTATTTTACTATGTTACCATGTTATTAATACTGGTCATTTGTGTGGGATAGCCTCTGTGGATGGAGTAGGAGTAGAATTCAGTGGCTACTAGAATATAATTTCCTGCAACTTTCTCATATTGTAATGTCAATGTTGTTCTTTTCTAAGAACATATCATCCTGCATAGAAGAATGGTGAAAAAAAGGATTTTGTCATTATGAATTCTTGAGTTATGGGCTTTGTGAGGTGATGGAAATGTTATCAATCCCAAGGGGCGAGGACCTCGGCTCCAAAATGAAGCCAATGTGGAAGAATCTTCAAGTGTAATACCGTTGATGGCCACTAGATGCTGGCTCCAAAAACACATTCTCTGTAAATTGCAACAGCAGTAGCAGTAAATGAATGTCAAGTAAAACGGGTACACGACTTCCACTGTGGAAAAAAAACCCCCTCACAAATTCTATTTGAAGGCAGCAACATAATCAACACTGAACTGTCCAAACAAAGCACCATGGACACTTAAACCCCATAGAGTAAGTACTGTTTCTCACTGTAAAACCGGGCATCACATGAATAAAAAGGGGATACAGCTGGTAGAGCAGTGCTGTATAAGAGAAATAGTAGAAGTTTCTATGAATATATAAATAGGTTAAGAAAAAGAATTTGGCCTCAGGAATTCAGGTGTAGTGATGATATGAGAACTGCTTCTTGCAATAGAAAATATGCTGACAGTATTACACAGCTTGCAATAATGAAATACACATTGATCTTAAACCAGAGTTAGACTCTGCTCACAGTGAGGACGGGGAAAAGGAGGTGAATAAAATGCACTGGTAGTGTATGTTTCATGTATTGTTGCTGCTGGGATGGATTTAAATCAGAACACTTTTGAAAACAGAGTCTGTGTTTAAACCCTAAATATCCACCTGCTCACTGCCGACCCATTTTAAGGTTAGGGTTAAAGTCACATTTGAGTCACGTTTTAGCTGGTGTAGTTTAGGTTGTGTTTCAGCCACGTGGTACAAACTAGATGATCGACACATCACAAGATGTTCCCTTTCAAATGAAGTCTAATACGTGCATTCTCTCCTTACGCTTCTTCTAAGGCAAACCCCAGGTTATGGTTCCACGAAAAGAGTGGATGTTAAAAGAAGTCCAGTGTGTAAGATTTTTGGATGACCTAACTGCAGAAATGGAATAGAATATTCATAATTATGTTTTCATTAGCATATAATGATGCAAAAATAAGAAACTTGTCTTCATTAGCTTAGAATGAGCTGTTTATATCTACAGAGGGAGCAGATCGACTCCACGGATGTTCCTACAGTCACAACGAGCTTCCTTTTGTCCTTTTTTTTTGTTTTATAGTGGGTGGCATTCGGTGTTAAGGTGTATGTTTAAGTGTGGACCAGTGTTAATATCCTCTTAATTAAAAAGCCCAGAACGGTCAAAACAAACACAGAGACAGAGTTGTTCATTTCTTTGCTGGAACTGGAACTTGACTGCCACTAAACATCACACACTGAAACTTTTTTCTTTGAGTTTCAAATTAAATTGGCAAAGTCTGCGTCTGTGATTTCCAGGCTTGTATCTTTAAAATACCGACTTTGAGAGGTCAATACGTTGTCCCCCCGCGATTGACAGACATTGTAAGTGTGTTTCTTTCTGACTGTGTGTGTGTCCTGATTGATGTTTCATTGACAGTGTTTGTGGGGGCTCTCTGGCTGATTGGACACACGGATAACAACAACACACACACACACACACACACACACACACACACACACACACACACACACACACACACACACAACGATGTCCACAGGGGGTTCTGTGGATGATTAGACACAAAGATAACCTCTGATTGCTTGTTTCTTGATGATTACCCCACTTCTACACCTTCTGCATGAACATACACACAACTCAAAATGTGATAAACATCATGCTGAGTGTTGATCATCCCTTAACCCTTAAATCAGTGCTGGCTGTACCCTAGATTGTGCCGTCAGCCTTTTTTTTTTTTTTTAGATACTAACCCCCTACCATTCGTCGGTACGACCTGCCACCACAGGTACGCAAAAACAGATTACAGCTTCATATAGAAATATAATATCTTAGAAATGCATGTCAAACGCTCTTGTAAGGAGTTGTTTACTTCTGTGGATGTATCATATAACTGCCTACACTTTCTGTTGCTTTCTGTTATTATATGTTGTCTCATGTTGAACAAGCATCTTAGGTACAGTCTGACAAAATATGGTACTACACTGGGTACGTTTCCAATTCACATATCTCACTTAAGGACAAGAATTAATTGTCGTGATTAATCGCTTTTCCTTCTTAAGACTGATGCTTGCAATAATAGGTATTTAAATATAAAAATCACAGAATGAATGTAGAGTCAACACAAAGGAAGTACGTTCCAATTCCAGTGCTGTTTAATTTGATCTTTTTCGAACTTTGAACAGAGATTCTCTCCTGTGAACTACAGATTTCCAATATAACTCAAGGACATCAAATCTGACTGTCAGCTTGAAAGGCGTATTTCTTATCTGAACAGAAATAAGAATGAAACCCAGGCCTATGTGTTAAAAGACCATTTGAATTTCAAAACCATCAAGGCCATTCAAATTAGATGTCAGCTTAGGAGGCAAGAATTTCTTATACGCACTAATATAAATGATAATTAACATAATCAAAATGTATTCCATGTTCAAGTGCCTGTTAAGTACAAAAAGGTCCACAGGTCCAAAAAAAGAGTGAGTTCAGAATGATGAATGTCTTTTCCCTCCACAGAAACAATTCGGCTTCCTTTACATTCATCCAGTTACTGAGACAGACCATAGATGGTACAAAAGAAGAAGATGTAGCCAACCTGACGTCATCCATTGGTTTTTGAACTGTGTTTTGAAGCCTCGAGTTTGTGTTTTGGCCATTTTGACCATCTTAGCTTTTTGAAACCAGCCGCCTGTTAAGATAAAAAAAAACTAAAACAAATACGTTGCTCAATAAACAGAAGCTCAGAAAGTCCGACTTGGCAGGTGAACGAGCCTGTCAATCAAAGCCTGACCTCATCAGGCACCGAACCTAAATAATAATAACCTAAAATGTTATTAAAAAAGGTCCACTGGTACATTTATTAGAGGGTCTAAATAAAGCAAATGAGACCGGAATGGAAAAAATATAAATATATATATATTGACAGTATTTCTAGAGAGAAGTTCAATGTAAGTCTATGGGAGCCAGCATCTAGTGGCTATAACTGAGATACTTAAGATAGTCCTGCACTGGCTTTCAAGCTGTGGTTGTTGACCCTTGAAACCAGTCAGTTTACATTATCAGGACATTATCAGTGATACGACATGTCATCATCAGACAGAAGGGCTTCAGCATATTTTCCTATCGGCTACACGCCACATACTCGTCCATTATTTTATTTCAGACTGCAGAAGAAAGCCACTCAGGAAACTGTAGCTTGCGTGGATGTTACCACACTACTGATGAATAAAAGGTCGTCTCTACTGAAAAGCTGTTTGATTCAATAAACGGCCACATTAACAACACTCTACTTGCGTGTGTGTGATGAACACTGGTACATCGGTCAGTCACCACAGGAGGTGAACAGATTGCACATTTCAAATAAATGACACCAAAACAAGGTGTTGGTGCATAAACGTGTGCATGCACAGCATATGTATATGGCACATAAGATACAAAAAATATCAGAAAATGAGGTGTCCAGTTATTTGACATCAGCTACACACACACACCTTCGTCAACACACACCACCCGGAGACAAGTGCCTTGTCCTCGCTAGTAAAGAGTTTCCAGGTTATGAGGCCCAATAAACATGTCAGGCTCACCAGATGGTCAAATAAAACAAGTTTTACAACGGCTTTGTTAGTGTGTGCTGATGTGTTTATGTCTACGGGTGTGTGTAGGTGTATATTTATCAAAGACCGTTTCACGAAGCCAAACTTTTCTTCAGGTGTCTGTTGTGCATGCATGCATGAAGATGTATGCTGCGTGACCGCCAATTATTCTGAGGCAGTGAGTGTGTGGCGAGAAGTGGAAAAGTCCGAGCCTCTCTCCAAAGGAGTGTTGAGGAGTTTTTCACATTTAGTGGAGCTGAGGATCGGTGTTGTGGTTTGCAGAGTCCCGTATTGTCCGTGGTATGTTATACAGGATGCACAGATCAGATTTTATTTTTTTACCGAAAGCAGAAAATGATGAAATGCAACAACTAGACTGTATTATAGATGTTTAGTATTTAAACAAGATACGCAGAAATGTTGAAAAGAAAGAAGAAAGAAGCAAAGACCGTAGGAAATACAACTTCTAAAATGTATAGATTTTAGAAGCAATTTCAGTGAAAAAGACTTGACAGAATATACACAAAAAATATTTTGTATATCCTATCTTATTTTTGTTAAAAGTAATATTCAGTGATTGAACAAATTAGGGCAGGATAATAAGACCAACATTATCCTTATTATGATACATTTTTATATTGCACTAATGATATTTATCGTGATACATTTTTCTTTTCTCCGTAGGGTTTATTTTGTTCACATCCTCAGTTAAAACACTTCTAAATGTTTTGCTTTTTTACTTCATTTTGTTCATGTATATTTTGATGTTCAACAAACATTTCATCATGGTAATAGTTTCAAATATTCTACCTCTAGATTTGTGAAACGTTCTGCTGTTAAGCCTTTGTCATGTTCCGACCATAAACAATAGTAAACATAAACAACCAGAAGTAACTGTCTTTTCCGTCATTTTCGTCTTGTTGGATAAACGCTCACTGCTGGCTTTCACAGCATTAAATCAAAATAAACAGAATTAACAAATTAAACACTAAATCACAGAATCAGCAGTGTTTATGTGGTGATACATTTTGTTTCATCCTTTAAGGATAATTTGAAAACTACAAATAACCATCTGGTTTTTTCAACTTTCACTCAGGACCAAAAGTCTGCCTTTAAACTTAAATAAGAAATAATGATTTTACATTTATTGTGATAATTATCAACATGATAACATTTTTGGCCATATCTCCCAGCTATATTTTGTGGTCTTAAATGTCTCAGCAGTTTCCTTTTACCCCTTTTTATAGTTGATTAGTACATAGTATAGTTGATTAAACACTGTAATCAGTTGACGTTCAGTAATGATATTGCTCACTATTGTACATATAATATACTGTAATACTAAATATACAGTGTTAGTTCTGGTTCCTTCAAAATGTATTTCGATACAGATCACATGGCCTTAAAGGAGACATATCGTACCCATTTTTAACAAGTTAATGAGGGTGTCACATGTCATCAAACTGCGTATCTTATGTTTCAGCTCAAAACATCTCACAGATCGTACATTGTACCATGTCGTTTTTTACTTGTGGTTTTCAGTCCTGTTCCAACCAGGCTGTTTCAGTGTCTGTCACTTTAAATTCAAATGAGCTGCTGCTGCCCACGCCCCTTTCCTGATGGTGCCATGGATACCATCATGTAGACACCCTGCTAGAAACTTTCTCTATGGTTTTGATAATTTTTTATTATTATTATTATTATTATTATTATTATTATTATTTCTTATTTTCAAATCCCATAAACCTGTTTTATACTTGAGAAAGACATGAAAACCATATTTGTCACAATATGTCCCCTTTAAATAAAGTCTGAGATGTAAGTTACAGGTACATGGAAACACAAAAGCAGTGTGCTGTTTTGTCTGGAAGAAAGGATGAAAAGACAATTTTTCCTTGACCTTTCATTTTCCACGGCATGAAGTTAGAGTGAAACCACCAGACAAAGAAAATGTTTTCACTTCCTCTCTTGCTCTACAAAGCAGTTTGTGCCAGTGTGAAATGGGTGAACAGATAAAACGGTGAATGAATAACGATGCAAATTTTCTCTTAACACATAACTCGATGTCTCATTTTAATTCACGTGTGGACGGGCAGACTACATTGTGTGCATTGCCTACTTTGGTGCAGATATGCTTTCATGCTTTGTTTTAAATAAGGGCTTATGGGAAAATAGTGTTGCCTTTTAAACTTGTACATATACTGCAAAAAGACAAAGTTACTGAGTACATCATTAAAACTTTTCTAACTGGGGCTTATGATTTTAATATGTTGTAATCAGTGATGCAGACATACGGTATGAGCATAATGTATGATGTGATAAGATATGGTGACAATTTACACTATGTTTAATCAAGCGTATACCTACAATGCAAGGATAATGAGATGTTGATTCAATGACACACTTTCTAATCATGCTGACTTCTCCACTAGAAGAAAAAAACACTGATTGCGTCATTTATTCATTCTTTTGTCTGCTTTCAGGTCTAAAACACAGGATGGCTATTAAACTAATAGTGTAAAATACCTGTTAACATTTGTAATAATAAATGTTAAGATTATATTAGGAGAAAATGCAGCTTGAAAAAAATGTACATGTTTTTTAAACAGGTATGAATTTGAGTTTAGGATTTAGTTTTTGCAGGGGGAAATGGTTGTTCCCTGATACTGATACCAAAAATGCAAAAGAAATAATAAAATAGTACACAAAACAAGCTAAAAATATTTAATTTTTCCACTGACCATCCAAATAAATTAAAAACATGCCATGTCACCTTGCTGCAGGTGCTCTGGTATATTGTTATCCTCTACATTCGAGTGATAACTGTGGTTGCTACCAAACTTGCTAATGAGATTTTTGTCCTGAGCTTTCACCTCACACGCATGTTGAGTCGTGAAAATGAGAATCAGAAGCCATGGCAACTCTGAAATAAGTCTGTCATAAGCTGAAAAAAAGAAAGAAAATTGTAACAGAGTAATAGAGACACAGTAGGGAGTTGAAGCAACGACGGCTTTAAGGAGCTCTGCAATGACTGGAAATAGCTGTCTTTCCTGTCTTATGTATACATCAGCTTGACTAACCACTGTAGTTTACAGCACTCTGGATTTACATGTACCATATTGAGTTCATCAGCGCATCCGGATGTCGTACTCGTAAAGTTGAGCGTGGAATGCCAGACACTCCTTACCTCAGCGGTCGCCATCTTGGCTTTAGCCAGCAGGTATTGTGGCAGTCTGGTTGAAACTGATTTGAAACAGCACCACTGGAAATTCCGACACTGGAGAAGTTTCCCATAGTCACTGGTGAAGGTGAGAGGGTTTTTATAAGAACAGATTTACAATAGACACGAACCCATGTATTTTCATTAATCCTACATTTTTATTATTTTCTGTTATCTGTAGCTAAATCACTATTATTTCAGGTTAGTTGTTAGGTTAATAAGTTACACCGACAAGACCGTAAAATGACCTTGTTCCGCATGTTTGATGTAGTTTACCATTGTACCACATCGGTAAGCCCATCACTGCTCGCGCTCCCCCAGCTCCGCCTTTTTTTCTGAACATGGTCACTTGCGCCTCCAAGGAGCCAATATAGCTCCGTCCACTTCTTATAAACTGACATTTTCAGAGCTAGCATAAAACCGCTAGCTCCCTGCTCCCTATGCTGTCACTGTAGAAGTCCCAGTCTGCTTCAGTATTCAAGAGTCACGTGTGCTTGTTTACCTGCGTGAGGTTTGTGTTGGAGTGTTTTGTGTTGATCCGACGTCCGTTTGTTGATGCAAACTAACACCATTCGTAAGCCCACAACTGTCTCGGTTGCCTACATCCACGATAACAGCCTGTACGCTGATTTCTATGTAGAGGACTCTTTAATGTCTCCCTCCTGCTTCTCTACAGCTGCAACGCTGCACAAACACGAGCTGCCATTGGCTTAAAAAATGGAGCCCACTAGCGTCCACAAAACAACAACCGGCTCCCGGCGCAACGCACACTCCGACACAAGCACAATGCGAGTACGAATCTTACATAGTGAACAACGCACGGTACAGTAGAAATTTGGATCCATTTCTAACCACCATAGCCCTTAAAACCGCGGCTGCTTTAACTCCCTAGGAAGACAAAGCCAAGGCGGAGGGAGACGGAGAGGGAATGGAAATAATAATGGTGCAATAAAAGTGAAGGTAGATGTGAAGGATGGAGGGAAGGAGGGGAGAGGTGCTTGGAGAGGTGTGAGGGAAAATAGTGATGGTGTGATAAAGGAAGAAAATTAACTTGTCCATGGAGAGCTGATTTTCTCCCAATCTACCTTCCCGCCTAATTCCCTGACTAATAGAGATGTAAGTGTGACTCTATCAGGGAGAAAGAGGGTGAGAAGAAGACGGTGGGATTCAAAGGGGGAAAAGAGGATAAGAGAAGGAAAGGAAAGGAAAGGAAAGGAAAGGAAAGGAAAGGAAAGGAAAGGAAGGAGATAAGGGGAGGAGGAGAACAAGGGGATAATTGGAAGTCCGCATTGGCACTTTGACAAATCCACCATCTCTAATCACGTTCACACCTGTAGGAAGCAGACGGAGGGATGAGAGGCAGCCATAAAAAGCTCGAGAGAGAGAGAGAGAGAGGCAGACGAAGTGGTAGAACGGGGAAGGAGTTGGGAATTGATGAAAATGCGAGGAGGATGAAGAGGAGAAGAGGTAATAAACAGCTTTTCATTCCTAACAAATGAGCTCCAGGCAGTAATGGAATTAAATCACTGCTGATTGACTGAGTACATCAGCAGGAGTACCAAACTGTCCCATTGATTTTGTCCTAATCAATATCACTGAAAGACAAGGGATGAGCGAGAATACTGTGTGTTGTGTTCCCTTCCTCTTGCACAAGCCCTTAATTCACCTAAAGTAATACATTTGTAATTCATTTAAGTGATAAACGTTTCATTTTGGCTCATTTAGCCGCACTGACAGCACTGACAGGCTCCCATTAAGCGATTTCATTTTAATTAGAATTTGGTCTAATTTTATTGTGGTGTTTTGGGTGAACGAGGATATGCTCATCTAAACATCCGCAATGAACGTTGACACGAGGAGAAATGGCATTGATTAAAGACAATGGGTGATAAAATGAGGTGGAAATGATCTGTTCAACAGACTTTAATTAAACATGAATACTTGAACACAGACTTAAAATGCATATAAAACAAAAAAAAAAACCCTTTACTGTCACTGCGATGGTTGGTATACAAATCGCACCCGACCACGGAAAATATGCTCCAACTTGTTATTCATAAGTAATGTACACCATTAGTTTCTGGGTAATTAAGACGACGACCACCAAACTTTTGATGATGTGAAACGATTTTGGAAATGATTTTGCTGTATAACCCATCAAAGTTTAATTCTCACCGGGATTGAAAAAGAAATGCTGATAACGATCGGAGCTTTGTAATGGATGCTGCAGATGATATTCGGGGAAACTTTAGCAAAAAGTGGTGTGTTGACGAAAATGAAGTAAACGACAGACAGAATGAAGACACATGAAAGAATTCGATTTCAATGCAATTCAATTCATGGGGTCTTTTCACACCTGAAGTTGTGCAAAGGTTTTTGTTTTTGTTACGTTGCATACATGTCATCCAGTTAGTGTTGCTTTCACATCGTAATTCTG
>JAPQRN010000008.1:25417007-25433883 GCA_037367275.1 Coranthus polyacanthus | reverse complement strand
AGAGTCTGCAGACATGCAGAGGAGGACACTTAGCAGCAGCATACAGAGCACAGTGGTGAACGGGATTTTAACAGCCAGTAATAAACTGTACAGAACAACAGTAAACCGTATCCAACTTTCTCTAGGTACCGTTCAGGTGCATGCATAAAGAGCAGATCACCGTAGTCCAATAAAGGTAAGAACTGTGATCCTGGATCCAGTTTACTTCCATTTGAACGCAATGTTATGCTTTGTGGGACTCATTATGGTCTCAATCACTTCATTTGGAATCTCTAAGGAGTGTATTTTCATTTATCAGATGTTAGGGCTAACAAAAGGCTTTTGATGTGTGTCGTGTGGGATTGGACTGTTCATTGACCCGCTGAGTCAGACTTTTGGTCTTCTGCTTATTTAATTACACTTTTTTTTTTTTTCCTGGCAGACAGCTCTACTGTAGTTTTGGTTAAGAAGTTACGTTAATGAGGCAGTCAAAGGATCTGAGTTTACAGTCTGCTAATAAGTGTGTTTAGGCATCAGGCAAAGTTGACATTGCTGTTAACAAACACTACTGCATCTGTTAACGGTTCAATTTGGAAGATTCCCTTGTGCTCATGTGCTTAAATCATTGACGTTTGTGTTGTGCTGGTTGTTTTTTGACATTAGCTGTCTCCATTTCTAAGCTAACAGTAGTTAGTGTTGCACACTGTTGCAGTGGTAGAGGAGCAGGAAAGACGCATTTTAGAAAATCTATGTAAACCATGACTATATTAGTTTGTACTGTCTTCTTTCACTGTGAACTTTTTGGTCATTTTTGACATTTTTGTGCATTGCACAGGATAAACATCCATTTAAATAGGTGGATAAAATGAACCCCGTTGTTATGTGTTCAGTTCATGTCTCAAGAGGACTTGAAAACTAAGAAACCAGGCTGAAGACAAGGAGGACCGATGTTGACTGAATGTCCTTGAAGGGAGCATGTTGGGCATGGCTGGTTTTCTAAGTACCTCCCATCTTTTTTTTTATTACCTGCTACAGAAGAATTATTGTGCAAATACACCCCTATTGTTTACCTTTCTTTCTGTCAGTCTTTCGCTCTCTTTTACTTTTCTCATGTCATTTTGTGTTGCTCTGTCTCTTTCTCTTGCTGTCTTTCTCTCGCTCTGCAGCAAATTGAGTCTGAATGAGCTCCAAATCATGTTCAAGTGCAGCCAGAGACACTTCCAACTCTTTCAGACAGCGATTCTGCCTGGTAAACTACCATCAGCGCGCACGCACACACACAGATGCAGACTTCGCTGTCTGGCAGTCTGTCAAGAGCCTTTGGCACTTGCGCTGCTGTACTGCTGTCATTATCCTGCAATGAATAATCTCTCAGTCATTTACTTCTACAGGACGAAGCCAAGGAGCGGCGGAGAGAGGCACACAGAGACTGACACATATCATCATGTAATGTCACATTGCAGGGCTAAAGAGCTTCTTCAAGAGCGTCCAAGAGCCCGACTTCACTAGTGGCAACTTGAACTGGAAACTTTGATGCTGACTCTGTGCCATTAGAGAGTAAGAGCAGAGAAGAAAAACTAAATGACCCTCACTTTCTAAAGATGTACATTTAATTGCCTCATGACACTTTCAGACATGCACTCGAAAACAGACATTAAAGCTGCTCCTTTTAATATTAATAGATTATTCTGGAGCAACAAAGACACTGGAAGGTCACAGGTTTGGTCAGGTTAAACCTGGGTACGGAGCCGAATTAGCAGCAAAAATTCCTCTCATTAATCTGCTGAAGTACCCGCGAGCATTCCCGTCCCAACCAGATATTAATATATATTTTTAGCTAAAATACGTTTTGCTACTGCCTCCATAGGCTACATTGCTTAGTGTCATGTGCTGGTACGCTTACTCTCTGAAAAAAAAGTTTGATATCCTTTATTTGGGTCCAGTGCTGAAAATTCCTTCACAACTTGTAGTCACCTGAAGAATCAAATTCTCAACACAGATCAAGAGCTCTGAATCATCATAACATTTCTTCCCACTCCGTTTCTGCATAGGTCAGAGTTATTGTTGGCAAGATATGAATCCTTCTGCTGTCGGGTTGGCTGATTTCTAAATGCCAAAGGCCAATTACAGTCATCTGTCATGTGGGACGCCAAGAGCAACTTAAGGAAGATGGAGAGGTTATTAAAATGGCAGACAATCAAAAACGGCAACACTCTACATCAACTTCCTCTTCATGATAAGAAATTGACAGGTCGACTAGTCCGCCGAGCACTCACTTCTGGGTTTCTGTTTAATATTCTCAGCTTGTATGTGGGTGCATTTGTGTATCTTATTCAGTATACCAGCACCGTATCCTTGGAAGCATTACTTCCGCATCTGCCAATTGTGACATGAGTGAATGGCTGTCATCACGGAGCCTGTAATGCGTCAGGCCGAACGTTAATTTTATTGACATTCTTCTTGGACTTAACATGCGCACAGTGTTTTCTGATAATGCTTCATATATCATGATACGGTCATATTTTAATAAATGTAAACCGCGCACAGAGCATACTGATCAGAAGCACATCTTTCATTCTAAATGGCTCATTCTCTTTTGTTTTTCCTCTTTAAAGTGTGACTCCTCCCACTGTGTGATTCTGAACAGTGCTAAAAAGTTGGCGAGATCTGAGGGGGACGTGTGGATGTGTGAGACAGTTGTTCAGGGACGTCCTCTGGGCCTGGTTGAAGATACCAATTTCATATTTTGTGCATATATTAATGCAGACATGCTCTTTCCAGTGATATGGTTGTTTTTATGGTAGGCCTTGTCATACATGAGGAATATGCATTTGAAATGTGATTTTTTTAAATGATTTTTTTCCATTTTTAATGCCTCACAAATCAGAAAGTTGTATTTCTTTTAGAACAGAAATAAATACCAAAATTTGAAAGATCTGATGTGCTTCAATGTGGAGATACACCGGGCCAACAATTTTTTTTTGTTTGTTTTCATCAAGCTATAATTTGGCAAATATGCAACTGTTAAGAAGTTAAAGACGTTTTATACCTTAGAACAACTCCAGAAAATGTCATGCATCTGTCATGATTAGTTCAAAAGTAATGACTTATTGAACTTTTTCTGAACCACTTGTGTTGCAGCCTATTTTCAAAGCCCAGTATCTCAAAAACCACTTAAGGTATAAGGCTGAAAATTTGTATGGCGTTTACTGGAACTAATAACATTATTTCAGGGCATTTATTAGTCTACAGTCGTGAGAAATCTAAAACGAATAAGTGAACTGTAGTGTTATGCAACTAGCTCCGGAACTAGCTACTAGCTTCAGAACTTAAAACTACATTAGAATTCATTTTGATTTTCAGTCACTGGACACGACATTATACATTAAAACGAGCGGAAAAATTGGAAATGACGTGCTATGACTTTCTTTTTAACCATTCGAGTAACCACGGCAATGAATATTGCAGCTGTTACTCACAAAAGTGGCAGGAATCACCATAGCGACCTTGCACATGCACATAGATACACAAACGTGCTGCAGTCTGCTCCCTTAGCTTTATTGTCCTTACAGACAATCAGTGGCGCTATAGGGGATGTGCAGCAAGCACCAAAAACTGCAAAATAATGTACATATGAGAGTTAAAAAAGGGTCTTTTCAGGAAGTAAATGAAGTTGATGCCAACGATTCCTACTTGTGTTGATTACTTATCCTTTTTGCGTATAAAAGCAGTGTAAGAGACACACTGTCATGATGTCTGCATGTCTTACATCTTACAGTATTGATATATTCAGAAAAAGTTTGTGGTTCAGTTCAGACTATGTAATGTTTGTTACTTTAACTCAGGATGGTTTCAAATAGACGTAGGGTATTAGGAGGTACAAAAAACAAATCTCCAGTTTATCTAATGACAGCGTGTTGTTTGTAGTTAACATTTTCTGCCCGGCAGTCATCAAGCAAAATTAATATTTCCTTTTGCATGCGTTGTTGAAAGGGAATCATTTTATCTTATTAGAGGGTTGGTATTCATTTCTTTGAGTGCAGAAGACAGAAGTGTGGAGAGGTGTTGAAATAAGATTGTAAAAGAAGGTCAGAGTGTCAGCCTCAGCAGCACACCCCCCTTAGACATTTCATCAAACAGAGTTATCAAAGCGCAGAAGGAGAAATCCAGACAGAGCGACAATACTGAGACAAATACAGACACCGACGGCTATATCATTAAGACCCGAGTTATAAAAAGTTGATAATTAAAGACAGGTCTCACAGGGCACGAGGAGATAATTGGCTTTCTCAGTCCCGACACTTCGACCCACTTAACTACCAGTAACTTAATAAGGCTCAGAGTCAGAAGAATCACAAAATAACATCTTTCTTGTGACTTCGAAAAGATAATAGGTGAGTGGATGACTGCGTGTAGCCTGATGACAAAATTTGCTCCACGGTGATGTTTTTGCACCAGAAACAAGACACAGTCTATAATTTAAAATCAAAAGCTCAACAGTCACACTTCCCACGAAATTTGCTGTTAAATAACGATTGAAGATTCTTTTTTTTTTTTTTTTTTTTAAATAAGTACCGAATGTCCTTGTCCCTTAAAAGCCCAATAAACGTATGACTAAAAATGTCAGTGGTGAAGTGAATCTAATGAATCATGACTTTTAAAGCAACATCTGCCAAATTATAAGCTTAGTCATTTAGTCACTGATTAAAGGCGAAACATCTACATTTGTAAAAGCTTTGGTCACAGATGGTATTTCCAAATTTGTAACTGTTAAAAAAAAAAAGACAAAATAGCGAGCTAGAGTCTTTGTGTCTGTGCATGTAAATAACATGCAGATGGAGGGCCTTCTTTCTCTCTCGCAACCACTATTCAAGTAACGGCGAAAAAAAATGGAAGAAACCTGAGAGAAAAGGCAAGAAACGGGAGACGTGACAGAGGAAGGGCAAAGAGCCGTGCAGGAAATGAAATCTGACGTGAACTCTTGTTATTAACAGTCAGAGTTCACTGAACCTTTTTACAGTTCAGCAGCTCACCTATGATCCGGGTGTGTGTGTGAGAGAGAGAGGCAGAGATTACTTGCGTTGCCTATATCTCTGTGTAAATGAGGCTGTATGGTGTGTGTCTGTGTGAAAATTTGCAAGTATGCGTTCAGAGTTAAGGCAATAATAGCCCTTCAAAGTGTCCTCTTTCCACACCAGGGTTAATTGAATCAGTAGTATGCGTTACAGTAAGTGTGTGTATCCGTACATATACTCGTGCAAACATTGTCTGCCTTAAGTAGGGCTGTGCATACATGTGGAGAGGTAAAATAACCATGTACGAGTTTCTGTTGGCTCGTTATTTTATATTGTAAATGTTTTTTTTTTTTAAAAACGACCAATTCAAAAGTTGACAGCGTCAAGCTGCTTAATAGTGCCCACATGAAGCGATGACTGAATCAGCAGCACTTTTCATTGAAGTTGGGCGCTCTCGGTCGCAGATGGCTGACAGTCATCGAGATGTTGAGCACCAGAGGAAGCGTGTTTTAATTTAAGCAGGACCCACACTTGACTTGTAGCTGAATCATTCTAAGATAGGTCATAACACACTTAAAGCTGCAGGAGCCGATATCAGGGGGGAAAAAAACACCAGAATTCAAAAAATTCACACACTTTCCTTCTGCAGCTCCTCTCAGTCCAAATCAAAAGATTAAATATAATAAATACAGATGACCTGATGCTGTTTCATTCCACTTTGGAAAAGAGAAGACACTTGTGCAAGCTTCCATGTTGAGTCTGACTGAGAACTGTAATTACCGACCACTGATCATATTCAATTGCGTATTTAACCCCCTACCTGTCTGAAAACACCTCTGATTATCCAAAATCTGCGTCATGGTGTAGATTCTCTACAGAAGTGGGTAGAATTCTTGTTTCCTCTCTGACTACTTGAATTACAATTTGCTGGAAGGTAATTATGGAATATGTTCAATAACTGATTGCGTCTACTAGAGTAGATTGCGTCACTCTTCTACTCCACACCCTGAATGACTGGACATTCTGTAGCCACGTAGCCAGTGGTCTGCCATTTTCTTTTTTTTGTTTTGATTCACAAATTAGGGTCACTAATCAGAAAACACGCTCAGAAAATTGAGTCTTCTTTTATCCACATGACATGGTTTGGAGCAACCATTCATGAAGACCATACAATCTTCTGCAAATGCATTTAGCGAACGATAAGCCACATAATAACATGTAGATAAATATGAAAACACGCAAATAGCTTTTCTCTTCATCAGTCCATCATATGTTACTGTCCTGAACACCGTAGGCATACAGGGCATTGTTTTCACCCATGTGCGTCTGTATGCAGGTGGCCACTACCTCAACAATCGATACGTCTGTCTTTGTCAAACGCTTTACTTTTATTGACTGAATATCTGAAACCTCTGAGGTCTTTTTAGTCTTGAACTCTCTGGGAGTGTGAGCCACTGACTCAGCTCTGCTGTGTACCTCAGTGAATGAACATGCATATCTCACCCACGTTATGTCTCATTAAGCCTCTCACAGAATACTATTGACTTTGCATTTATCAGAGAAGTCTGTTAAAACAATAGGGAACTTGAAACTCGAACTCATTTGTCTTTATGAGGCCTTCTTATTCTAACGGCGGGGACACATTGCACCGCTAGCATGTTGCTGCTGCAGAGCTGCTACTGCCAGGCCGACTTTATACATTCAGTTTCCCCTTGATAATGGCATAAATATGATTTAATCTAGTCAGAAATGTAAAGGTTCTCCATATAAGAATTGCGTGTGCCGATGTAAAGTTTGTTGGCATCTGTGTTGGGAGCTAGACGTCACGTTGACATTAGCTGACTGCATTTCTAAGCTAACGGTAGCTAGCGTTGGACACTGATGCAGCAATAGAAGAGCAAAATCGAGGCAATAAAGAACTCAAGAGGGAGCGTGAGAATGTTTGGGGGAAAATCTGACCCGACTCCTCTATATAGAAAATCAACTGTTAAAATGGATGTCGCCAACTGAGAACATCATTAGCTTAGTAATGGAGGCAGCGAACGACTGGCACAAAACAGACTCCAACATAAACTTATGTAAGTACACATGCTTCTCGTTCACCCTCAGAGCAACAGAGAGAGTGTCAGAATATTTTTTGATGCCGGTACTTTGATGAGATACTAAAAAGTGATGTGAAACCATGCAGATCAGAGTCCACATCATCATATCACAATGTGGGACATTTTTAAATCGCTAAGTCACTACAGCAGATACACTGTATTTTGCTTTCACTCATGCAAGTCTGGCAGCAAATCAAACTCATGGTACAACGCGGTGCACGTGTTCCTAAGTATAGTGGCCGAAGCCAACGAGTCGCACCGAAAATTATGTCACAATATGTTTACATTGAGTCGCTATGACAACCAAGTGCTGGTACCAAAGTTGATACCATCAGTCGAAATGCCATTTGACAGCCTTTTTCTCCAAAAATGCAACGTTATTCTCGTAACATTATGACTTTTTTTAATAATACATTATTCTCATATACAACTTTTCTAAAACTATTACTTCATTCTAGTAACATTATGACCTTTTATCAGAATATACTCTGGGCAAGATGAAAACATTTCTGAAATTCCAAAACATTCTGCCTGTGTTTGCATGTTTTTTTTTTGTTTTTTTTTTTGTTTTTGCATGATTAATGGACAGTTTACTATTTTAAATGTTTCATTTTGTCACCAATCATCTCTTCTTAATTGGCTGAATTGGTTGAATCTGAGGACGCTGATGGCAGTGACGGGTCCGTCTGTCTCTCCTTCCTACACTTTGGCCACACTGACCGTTTGAGAGTTTATGTTTTGCGTTAGTAGTTTGCTAATGAGGGAGACTTGGTGATAAACATGTACTAAGTAGCCCTTTTAATTTAATTAAATGTCAAAGTGTCTCTCCGACATGTACACATACACCTACTCATCGCTGATTTTCTGTTTAGTTTTATTTTAATTATTTTAGGTGCCAGGTCTCAGAATTATTGTTTTGTCTCAACTGAACAAATTGAATCTTTTCACATCAAACAGCTTTATTATTATTAAAGCTGTCTGACATTATGAAATTATTATTACAGCTTTATTTTATTTTTTGTCTTGTCAATTGCTTATGGCACGCCACGTTAATATTTACTGTGGAATCTTGGCAACAAACACTCTTTGTTCTTTTAAATCAAGTAGAAAACTTCAGCCGACACTTTCCTCCCACTGCAGACTTGCAAACATCCACGCAGTCTGGTTTAGTACCTATAGGTAAAAACTGTAAAATAAATGAAAACAAAATCATCTGGTTCAAAACAATTTGAAGTTCAATTTGTGAGGCAAGAAGCCGAGAAACAGCTCAGAGGAGTTTTCTGTGTGTGTTGTGTGTGTGTGTGTGTGTGCGTGCGTTCAGGTCAGTGCTGCGATGTATTTTTAGCGCCGGCGGGCGACCATCAATAACCCAGACGTTTTAAGTCAGTCTTCAGCCATCTATCAGGCTTGTGCACTGCCCAAAGCTCGAACCCACGATCCCCTCATTTGTCTTACCGTGTTTTCCTGCTCTGACAGTCTGCCAGCCCCCACTTAAGCGCACACACACACACACACACACACTTATCCCATCAGCAGCCCACAATACCTAGTGTGAAACTAAGGTTAAGACTAAAGCTCATCGATAAAAGCATGTGTGGCGTGATTTCACCAAAGTGGCCTGTGGTCTTTAAAGGTGACTTTTACTTTCAAAACACTTTGCTTGTAGTCGTCACAAAGCTGCCTTGCATCATGTCAAAAATGTGGCTTTTTTACGTGTTTCTGTAACTAATGATAAAGGAGGGAGATTCAGCTTTGTTGAAAATGTTAGTACGTAGTACCGGAGGCTTAAAATGATCGTATTGTGAGGAAAATTACACAAGGGCACAAGTCATAACCAAGAGCTTTACACTTGGTAAATATAAGACTGGCCCGTAAGTTACTGTATTGAATCTAAAATGTCTTATATTTCTGTTTAGTAAAGAGGATATTAGTTAAAGACAGCCGTGCTTGGGAGTCAGGAAATGTTGATAATGGGACAAAGAAGAGATTAAATTTTGGTGGTTGTGGATTACCATCTGCATCCAGGAATGTTTCGAAGCAGTCTTTATCACTGTGAGATAGGGCCATTTTCAGCATATGTGTATATAACCCTACTACTCATCTGTCTACCCTTGTGTGAACAAACTTTCTCAACACTGGTATCATGTAGCTATTTGACAAGTAATGTTGATCACTTTCACTCTCAACATTATGTTAAAAATGTTACATAAGTCTCTGATTTACATATAGTACATAAAGCATATAGGCATAAATCCAAGGGTAAGTAATCCCATCAAGCTGCTGCCGCCATGTCAGGCTTCTGGGAAATGGTGTTTGTTAATGGCCCCAAAAATCAACAATCATTTTTTAAAGAAATAGCCTTACTTTAATGACAAAAATGATTAATGTCACAGCATACTGATGAGAAAGATAATGTTCCTGGGTGGCGTTTTTAACAAAATGTTTTACAAAGAATGTCAATATTCCATTTTAAATGGGGTTTTCTTACTTCTGGAACATTTCCAGTTTCACTTCAGCTCTCATACGTTATGGAAACTGCTTGTAAACAAGCATACTATTGCAAAACTTCAGACAACAGAGGCTGATGAGCATTTTTTATGAATCCCAGTTGCATCTGGCAACATTATAAGGATTTCTACCAGCATAAGTGTTTAATCTACTTTCTTTGCCACACTTTTCCTCAGAATATTCAGCCATTAGAGATAAATGCCACTTTACTCTTTCATCTACTTCTACTTCTCATAAATAAGCTGTATCAACATGAATGTTTGGAAATAAATTTAGCTCCCGCTGATTTGCTGAGCATTCATCTGAAATGCCATCATAGGTCTGTTTCCTGATCCTCCTGCAAAAGAAGAAAATGTTGGGTTTTTTTACATCTTTATCTTGGTATTTGTTACCATCTCAAGTGGCTGTAAATGCCATTAGGACCTGACATTTTATTTTGTTATTGCTTTGGGATAGGACATGCTGTATGACAGATATTCTTTAATGTTGTTTGATCATCTTTGATCTTTGACATTATAGCAAGTTCATTAGGCTCTACTATTCAAAGGGCTCTCCATATTAAATTATTAAAATGATTTAACCAGTGTTCATCTGTAATATTGTCTTGTAATATTCTAAATAAATGTATATATTTTATTTTATTAAAGGTTTGATGTGTAAGAATCACATTTGCTTACTTGAAGTTCATATTGGAGTGTGTTTTGTGGTGGGAGCTGGTTGTTCGTTGATGTTAGTTAACTCCATTTCTAAACTATTGACTAGAGGAGCGAGGGGTGAAAGTCACCAAGCAGACCGCCCTGTTGTGTTAAACGGCAGCAAGTAATTTGAGCTACTTGCTAAATGTTAACACATACAGTTCTGGTTGCAAACAGTTCAAATAGAAAAGGAACCTCTCGGAATTGAAGTGATACAATTGATTTATTGAAGAAAAGGTTTTGGCTTAGACTCAGACTCCAACCCCTGCTTTCCACTGGATCCATCTGCATCATGTTACGACAGTGTCACGGCCTATGGAGTTGATCGTGGGCACTCTACACAGTGCTCTTGTTTGCACCAGGGCGCGTCTCAGAAGCATCCCAGAACCGGCTTGGCGTGGCACTTCGCTAAAGATAGCGCGGTGACTCTATTTTTTGACGGACCCGCTTACACTGTCGCATCAAGCAGCACAGAGCAGATAAGGCGCGCAGGAAGTCAGATACACAAAAGGCATAGAGGATCTGGTCAGTTTTCAAAATAAAACACCCCGTGCAGACTCCTGATCATATAAAATGACAATATCAACATCAACACAACGCTGAAATACTGATACGAAACAATTATGTGGATGAATATATTTTTAACAACTTCAACACAGCCACAAATATTCGATGGTTGAGGCACAAAAATCAGGTAAAAATGACCAATTCAGGAGACCAGACATGTCGCGCTGCTTCTGACACGCTTCCGGTGTGAATTGACACTTTGTAGCGGACGGAGCTAAACCACGTCGGAGCAGTAACGCAACGCAGCTGGACCTGGTGGAAAGCCAGAGCAAGGATTGCACAACCACCAGGACCTGCAACCTAGAGTCTCCTGGTGGTAGGTGGACCTGGGGAGGCGAAGGATGCCTGCGAGACGATCAAGACGTACAGTGAGGGAGAGCTCCCCTTTTGATTTAAATGACACATAATAGAAGGTCCGAATGCATGCAGTGATTGGATGATAGGGATTAAGTGGGAGATGGAAAAACAACGAAGAGGCTGGACCAGAGAAAGATGTGAGGAACCAGGTTCAGTCTTATCATTGAACTCAAGCGGCAAGAACCTCGACTCCAAAATGGAGCCAATGCAGAAGTATCTTAAAGTTGTAATACCGCTGACTGCCACTGGAGGTGGTTCCAAAAAACCCTGGCTGCAATAGACTTACTTTGAACTTCTTAGCATTAGCTCACCTCTGACCTCTTGGGTTCCCATAGTTTTGTTCCTTTTGTCCAAATATGGCCACGTCCAGCTCCAAAACGCCAACATGGTGACAGCCAAATCTCAAACTACTGGCTTCAAAACAGCATTTCAGAAACCAATGGATGACGTCACGGTTCCTCTGTCCACTAATATATACAGTCTATGGTTGAACCACAGTAAACTGTCAAAAATGTTGCCTTTCTGTAATGCATAAACACACTAATTAGCAGGGTAGTTGCCCTGGTTAGCTGACAGATCATATAATGAATACTAAATTATTGCTAGCATTATCTAATGTAGCAAACAGGCTGAGTAATGTAATTAATGATGCAATATGTAACATCCACACATGCTTGTGTGCTTAAATTAAGTTTTTATTGGAGTCTGTTTTGTGATGGGAGATGGTTGTTTGCTGACATTAGCTGACTAAAATTCTAAGCTTCTAACACCGTCTTCATTGCTTCCATCCGTGATAACAGATTTCTACATCGAGGACATGAGGCGTTTTTTTTCCTTACAAATCCTTACACTTTTGTGCCTCTTTTGCTCATTTACTGCAGCAACTCTCCCTATAGCGTAACTAAAGCTACCATTAGCTTACAAACAGAGTCCACTAGCATCAACGAACAACCTGTAAGCACATGAGGATGCACAAGTCATAAGTTATATCATCATAAATTACATATAACCTTTATTTTCTTTCCTTTTTTTTTACCCTTGGTTTAAATGACATATTACAGCAGAATATTGAGCAGAGTTACATATTCCTAAGGAAATTATGTTGAACAGACACACGCACATCCATGGAAAGACGCAAACATCTGTACATCTCTGCATAAATGCATATAAACTAACACATTGTACAAGAAGAGCAGAGTATGACAGAGTAGCAAAAGAAAATCAGACCAACCAGTGGTAATTACAGTATATTCAAACTAACGGGGAGGATGACAGGTAAAAGAATGTTCACTCTCACATTTATCACAAATACATTTGTGGTGGCATGATAATTTAATTTCTGCCCTCACATTTCTATTTCTCCCAAACAGGAGGAGGATTTAATTATGTGACCTGAAAAGCTAGTAGGCGACAGCTTTCAAAAGGTCTGGAGCAGGTAAATAAAAGATGAAGATGACAACTTTCACTTTACTTCTACAATTAGACACCTCTATTTTGCATTATTTCAGTGCATTGCATTTTTTAGCCGTTGTGATCTGTGCACGCCTGACATTTGAAAATGCATTAACAGCTGTTAGACCTGTACCTAATAACAAGCACAGATGGGAAATGTTAAAGTATCAGATCCTTAAAATTACTGTATTTTGAGGAAAATTTTGGCATGCAAGTGATAACCGAGAGATTTGCAATATAGTTATTGTATGTATGTAAAACCTAAAATTGGTGAAGACGCTTTAAGTTCAAGACAGCTGTGTGCATAAACACAGAAGATGGATCCACATTGATCCAACCTGATCATATCAGAAAACTGATTAAAATTAAACAGCTTAGAACGATTACGACTACTAAGTGATAAAATGATCAGGTTACCATGCATTTGGTATAATACCGAAATAAACTACAGATATTTTTCATATATTCAATTCAGAACTGTCACCAGTCAGACTTTCTTTCAGTAAATACTGATGGGAATAACCTGTTAAACCTGTCAAGCAGAAGCTCCTTTTAATCACTTTGGAATAAGTTACCATTACAATAGTGCTGTACGATCACAGGAATGTTTTAGAAGCAAAACATTTTTGGAGATTACATATGGTGCACATTTTTCCATCAAGTTGTCTTTGGTCTCATGTGCCAGAGACTAAGTTAAGTGTGTTTTAACACTAAGCATGTATTTTCGTTCCTGCAGAAAATTCATACGGGGAAAGATCTTCACACCGACCTTTGTTTTAGCACATTTCTGCTGGTGGAGATATACATTTGGCCAAGGAAATCCTTTGTTCCCACTAGTATTCTTGTGATGTTGACACAGGCTCTTGTGCACTATTAGGCCTTTGTCATAGTCAAAGATCTAAAAGGCATAACAGGCATAACGTTATTACGTTGTTACGTTGAGCACAAGGGCAGTTTATTGGAGGTCATTTTAGTCAGTGCTGCTCCCTGACTCCACCTTCTCTTTTCAAACAAAGTTTTGTTTTTTCGTAAATGGAGCACGGTAATGTGGATAATTTGCACCAAACACAATGTGCATAGTTGTCATGTTGTAAATTCATATGTGGATTTTCTGAATTCTTGCACCATATTGAGGAGTATTGTCACACTGAACTCATCTTCTCCTTTGCTGTGATTTATTTAGGCCACAAAGCTGATCCAGCGCATTGTTTTAGGACTTAAACTGTCGCCATCTGTTTCATTTTCCTCATGCATTTGGCATTATTGATTGTACATCAAACGGGGCAAAATACAGGCAAACAAATCCAATAATTATCATACATCTGGCAACACTGAATCTGACCTAACCATCAGCATCACTGTTGCCAGGTGAGCTTTGCATTGTGGGATGTAGCGGAACACACAAAATGTAAGAGCTTGCATAGCGGTAGTAGTATCCAGATGGAGAATGTTTCTGACACATTTTCATGTGTTTTATAGTGATGTATTTTGGTTGAATGTGTGTGAAAGAAACTGAGACAAAGGGAAAATGCTCCAACTTTACAAAGTCATCAAGTGATTCAAATCAGGGCAATTATCTGTGTAAAAATCCCCACAAATGATCATAAACCTTTTTTGTTCATTTTCAGCTGGTTGTCACAAAAAGACTGCAACAGTTTTCTCTCTGTAAATACCAAATGCCAGAACTAAGAACACATAACAAAAAATGTTGCTCTTGGGAGGGATTACCTAATGATTTAAGTTCTGCAGGAAATAATGTGAAAACTATAATATCATTTTATTGAATTCATCCCTGGAGTAAAGTCGTGCTGCAGAACCTGGAGAAGGTAATGATTATTCAGTGCCTTGCAGTGACTATAAGACTATTCAGCAGCTTTGATGATTACTACGCTGCTCTGCTGGGTCTTCTGTTTAGATAGTGGCCTCTTTTCTGGCCAGAAATTAAGTGAATACCTGAATTGAACCAAACTCTGATACTGAAATTCATAGGAACCATACTTTGTTGAATCATTATGTGCACAGAAGGTGAAGAGATACATAATGCATTATTAGCTAGGGTTTATGACACTTGTGTTTTCACCACTGTTGATAGCATATCATCAACTCAAAGCTCTGTGGAATCTCCTTTCAAGCTTACAGTTGATTTGGGATTAGAAGAACACTTGGAGGTTTTTTTTACATGTAAAAGGTCAGCAGTCATTGGGCTGCAAATTAAAAGGTAACGTGGCAGAAGGAAAAACTATATAAAGCTGTTAAAGCAGGTAACTGTCTCAACATGATGGCACGAGATACAGTATTCAATCCTGAAATATATATGGGTAGAATCTGAATTTAAGAAGGGACACCGGAACAGAAACTGATACGAATCTGGTCTGCAGATTGCATCACTGCAAATATCTTCTGCAGCATTTGTTTGTCAGTTTGAATCCGAAATAACATATTTAAACACCACAGTGACGCAACAACACAGGCTGTAGAATTGTCTTTTTTTGTCGGTGAACGCCGGTAGGTTTAAGAGGCTTTAACTTCAGTTCCCCCGTGGCAAAGGACTGTAGGCGAGCCTTTATCAGATGGTAAAACCAGTACAAACGCTTAAACTAACAGACTTTCAGAGCCTCATATGGTTCTCCATAAGTGTCTTGTGATTCTCTGTCGTACGGATGTCCCTGAACTACTCCTGTCACACACATCCACGCCTGGACATTCAGACACTCCTCACCGCACTCTCAGCTTCTCTCTGATTTTCAGAATCATGCAGCGTGGGTGGAGTTCGACTCAAAAACTGGAGTAAAGTTACAATTTCAGTTGACATTTCTTACTTTTTAATCCACAAAGCTCACACTGAGTCCTCTTGAAGAAAAGGCAAAAAAAAAGGGTTTATTAATCCACTTTCCCTCTGACAAAAAACAAATATGTTACCAAAAAATAGACCAGCACAAAAAAAATTTTAATCTCTAAAGGTCGACAAAAACTTTCCACACATTCCAGTGATGCACTAAACAGGCAGAAAACTGTGCCTTTAATTATATATTGTTCAACATCAGCAGTGACTCTAGACTGACATGAACGTAGCTCTACGTATATCACAAATAACAGAAGAATAAAGTGGACGAGTGGACCTCGTCCAAACATAATAGATTGAATGCAATATGTTCGTAGCAGCAGCCATATGACTGCAAATAATAAATATTCTGTTCCAAAAATCAAATTTGACCCCTCTATGAAATATATTTAAATGCCTCTCACAGAAAATGTTAAAATTTGTCATTAGTTTAGATGAATCACAAAGCATGTAATTAATTGTTTTTATTGTTTTCAGTCACTTGTACAGTCTTATTATATTTCATTGAAAGCATAGGCCAATGCAGCCACGAGAACTTTTTCCATTTAGTTCATTTGTTTCATTTCTTTTGTCAATTTGTTTCAGTGCAGATAAACTGCAACAAAGACATGACAGATGGAAAAAAGAAAACCTGTAAACAAAACAAGATGAAAACAAACCTTGCTGTCATCAATTTCAATGAATTACAGAGACCTGAATGACTGTGTTGGTAATTGAAGTTTGAGCATAGGTGCGTCTGTGCATATTAAACTGTGTGACCCTGCACTGCAGAGCCGTCATTATTCACATAACACACGTACTAATAGCAAACTAATATGTTTATCCCCGTCTGCGTATGCTGGCATGAACAAAACACAAAAGTCACAATTTACATGTAAAGACAGCTGCATACAAATACATGCCCACACCAGTGTTTTCAATAATGTCAATTATACAACTATGTTAATTTATCACTGCTGTACACCAGAGGGTAAAAATCTGTGAGTCAAGTGGTGTGTGCGTTTTTTTTTTTGTTTTTTTCCCTCTGATTAGTCAAACGGAGATCGATGGATCAGTTCAGCTGGGAGGAGGGTGAAGGATCTGGCCAAGAGAACAGAAGAGACGATGAGCAAGGGGGTCAAAGAGGTTAAAGGGGATTTTATGCACCACAGCGAACAAGAAAGCTCAGAAAATAATTGCATTGCATGTAAAAACCCAAATTCCCTCTTCTGTAATAAAGCAACGGTAAGTAGTTGTATCGAAAGAGGCTTAGTTTAACACTTTGTGGGTTTGCGCCTCATGAAGACATAGGTGCTGCTGCTGGTTTAGCGCTTGTGTATGTGGTAGCAAATGGATTTTCATTCTGAAATGGCAAAACCA
>JAPQRN010000008.1:25398564-25415525 GCA_037367275.1 Coranthus polyacanthus | reverse complement strand
ATTAACAGAAGCTCTGAAAGCCCAACAAGGCTAGTGAGCTGTCAATCATACACTTAACTTGACAGTCAAAGCAGCCATGTCTTGAGTTATATAAAAATGAATTCCCCTTAAGGTTGTCTGACTGACTTTTGGAGTCTGCCTCAAGTGGCCATTTGAGGAACTGCAGGTTTTGGCACTTCTGTGTTGGCTTCATTTTTCAGCCGTGGAGGTTGCCACGTGCAGAAGCAGGATATCTCCCTGTGGATGATTTCCTCCTGGTTCAGTGGAAGTGACCTGGTAAAGGTCACTTCCACCAAAGGTCCCTTTACAGGGGTCACAAGCTCTGGGGCCACTTCATCGAATCTTCTGATGTGCTCCTCATTCACCCAGAAGGATTTAATGTCAGATTTTCTCTCTGTGAGGAGGCTGTAAAACATCTTCTGGGGTCAGGACATCTCCATCCACATGTGCTTGACTGCACCACCCACTCCATTGAGGGCACCATCTCCGTGGGATTTCTCAGAAGTTCCAGGTCCCTGCTGCGAGCCTTAGAAGACAGGGGTAGTGTTGAGCAAATAGAAATGATTTTTGTTACAGTACTGTCACTCAGCACATTCAAAGTTGTTGGAGATAATTGCAATTCTCCATCGCATCCCATAGAAATGATGCAGAGACGGTGGCAAATGACTGTAAGCCAGCTGCTGTATAAGCCATATATAATTGAACTGTAGAAAGAAAACATTGCACCTCTTTTCTAAGTTTGCAGGAGGAGTTCTCCGAAAAATCCATATGTGCCTCTTTCCCACCATTTCAGCCAAAAATTAATTGGTTCATAAGCCAGAGAGTTGGTTCCCAGTTGGCTAAAGATTACCAAGACTTAGGAAACAGAAAGTTGTCAAAAAGTGGAGTAATGATTTTGTGATCCGTTGTACACTGTGCAACGTCCTCTGTCGTTGATGGAAATGCAGCCTGGACTAGAAACACCAGGGTTTGAATGATCCTGACGTAAACTGGTTCAACGATCACAGCTCATTTTCTATAAAAAGCCTAATGGAGGACAGCGTTATCCTCTCTTTCTTTTAAAGCCCTGCACACTTAGCTCGGTGCAACCAGTTGTATTGGTCTGTTGTCTCTCTCCCCTTTTCCTCGCCTCATGTGTTCGTCTTTGTTTTTTCGCTGTTTGTGGCTCAAGAAGCTCCTTCAACAAGATGAAAAATGATTCGAGTGAGTCTCTGTAATGTACGGAAAGAAGTTTAATTGGATTCCCTTTATCTAGCTTCAGTGACAATCTGATCATGTTTTAGGTTATTTATTTATGCAGATAAAGAGAAAGGCTTTACAAACTTTAAAGCACTGCAGTATAAAGACGGTGATGCTACAACAGCAATGCAAGATGTGAAGGTCCATCAAGTCTGAAAGCAGAATGACGCAGTTACAAATAGTGTAACAACTGAATTCTGGAGCACATCTAACAAACGCAATAGCATTAAATGCACCAAGAAAGTGAAATAAATCAAGATTTCTGTTCCTGCTCTGGATTATGAATTGCTCTCTTCTCTTGGTGCTTTTCTTCTGTTTGCGTTTAGTGCAATCAAAGACTACTCATCATCTAATCAAGACATTTTTCTGTCTACAAAAGTGTTCATTGATTTATCTGAAGGTGATCTACAGGATGTTTTATCTAGTGTAAATGGCTTGAGCTACTTTCTAAAAAAGTAGTTCAAGAGAGACAGTGACAGATGGGTGAGATAGGGACGAAGTTTAAAGAGTGTCAGTTTAAATCTGCGACTTGAAAATGTTTTAATTTAAAAAGTCAATGCTGTACAACTTGCAAAATTGCCCTTGAGCAAGGCATTTATCTCCAAACTGCAGCAAAAGGCTGCAATAAGCCAACTGAGGAAGACAGAGATGATATCACCAACATTATTCAAAAATGTTTTGTGTGGGTGAACACACACACACTAAATCTGCCCAGTTTCGCTGTCTGACTCTGAGCCTTGTTATTTATTTTACTCAGTAGCGAGGCCATACATATCCCCAAAATCTCTAAGAGTACATTAAAGCATGACCAGGGTGCCCTGGAATTAAACACTGGCAATTCATCAAATCATTTTTCTTCCCCCTCCCCCCCTCGTTATGTCTCTATGTATGTCTTGCTTTATACTCGTATTCTTTTCCTGGCTGCCTCTTTAAAATCTGTCCTTTCTCAGACCTTCTCTGCTACTAAAGGCTGATGGAATGATTTTACCTTCCACGGGTTCACAATGCTCAAAGAATATGTGAGGCGGACGGAGACACTGTGGCGTCTCCATTTTGAAGACAGGTGTTTGCGTTTGCGAAGGGATCATGTCGGGACAAAAGGGCAGAGCTGGAGTAACGCGAGGGTTTGCTTTACGTTTGCTTTACGTTTGCTGTCAAGAAAAAACATGTTTTATTCATTAAACATTAACTCTTCATGTTTGACATGGCACACAAGCGATTTGTAATACACACACCTGTCGTTCAAAGCCTGACACAGCACACACAGCCTTCGATTCGCCTTAAAAAATCTTATTACACAGGAGTAATATAAAGATGGACCAACACTTATTAGAGGGTCCAAATCAAACAAAGGAGACCAGAATGCCCTCTATGATTCCTCATCACATTGCGAGTTTTCCTGTCCAACTTTCCCCTTCGTTGTCTCTAACCTGCTGTTTCCTCTTTTAGCATCTGAGAAATAACGGTCATGGTTCAAAGTAACAACATTTATTTTCATTTATTTTTGGAAGATGAGCGGCAGTCACCTGTGATAAAGTTCAAAGTCCTGCTAATCCAACCGTCCTCTCTTTCCAGACCGTCGCTGTGTAACGTCACCTGCCTTTTTTCAGTACATTTTAAAGTAGTGTCATTTCATAGATTCCCATCAGTGACGGCTGGTGACCGAAAATACTGTAAAAACCAAGCCACGGTTAGGGCTGTTACAATATTGAAATTTGTAGTTGATGATTAAATGTCATACAAATAATTGTGATTAGCGATATTACGGTCTATTCTGGTAATTTTATGCGACCGCTGTATTATTGAGTCTGCTAATAGTTGCATTTTTTGAGGAAAAAGAGCAGATTTTAAACATATAAAATTAGTTTCTGTTTGCCTTTTGTTAATAAAAAATTGAACATGTCACATATGACATGACTTATACAATACAAAACCCATTACTGAAATAATGGACCGAGGTACAAAATTAAAATAAACCACTGAGGAACTGACAGCAGAAAGAAGAGCACAGTGTGGAAATAATGAGAAAATATGCTATTTCTGTTAGTTTCACCCAGTTATATTTGTACAGGTGAACGGAGAGATGATTTTAACAATTATATAATTATGGGTTCAAAGAATTGCAATACGACAATTATGTAATAATGATGACAGGCCTACGCACGGTGTCATGTTATTTAGGACTACATATGACATGAAAAATGATGGATGATTTCATTCTGAAAGAAAAGAATGAACAGTGCTATTCAGCTGGTCTTAGTGGGTTTAGTGATGTTCTTGAAAGTGAGTTTAAAATTAGGTACAATCACCAATCCCGTTGTATCAGAATCACAGTAAATTTAAAATGGGCTCATATAATAAAGTACTGTGGATTATTAATCTATCAAAAGCTAATAAAACTCATTCTGTGATTCTTATAACTGGTGTTTGTTTCCAGAAACCATAACTCCCCTTCAAGCTGCTGTGTTGTCTAACGCACGTAGCTGCTCAATGGAAAAGAGGAAATGTGAATGTGACAAAAGTAAATAAGTCAACTGTTTTGTAACCTATTCAAATTCAATTTAATGTTGAACGTTTGCAGGGTAAAAAAAAAAGAAGTGGCCTCAGTTTAGCAAGGTAAATGTAATTGTTTGTTTAGAATGATGATCTCAAATGTGCATTTCATGCTGCACTGCTCATGTTATCTGACTTAGGATTTCTGAATAAAACCCTCTTACCAGATACGGAAAGCAAAAGTATACATACTAATGCACAGGGATAAAGTTGAAAAGTGATTTAAAGTGTGGCGGATCAGCCTGCAGCAGGTTAGATGCAGTCTCTGTGCTCTTTCTCCTGTGGCACAGATGAGCTTTTGTCAGATGAGCTGTTTCTGTGACAGGTGTTATACTCTGATGTGTCATCCATCAGAATAATCCTGTCTGAGGCGCCGGGAAATGTAGCCTCACATGGGAGCTACACCAAACAGAAATACCATTTAAAATATAGATTAAAACATCGAGAAGCCTCCATCCTTTTCCTCACACTTTACCTTGTTTACTGTCTTATTTCTGTCTTTTTTTTTCTCTTCATTAGCGTCAACAGCAGTGCGGTGGGGACCAGGAAAATATGTCTTTTGGTGAATTATAAAAAAAAAAAAAAAAACGTCTTCCATTTTTTATTGTCACTTGAGCCTCCCTCGCCTTCTCCCCTTTCATCCGTAAAAGAGGACAAAGAAAAAAAATGTTCTTCCTCACTTCCTCGTCTCTGTTTCTCGCGGTCTTACGCCAAAGAAGCTCCTTCAACAAGGTGAAAAATGAGTCTCTCTGTAACATATGGGAAGAAGTTTCTGGAGAGAAATGTCCGTCATTAAGACTTTAACCTACTGCTGGCTCAGAGGCCCCCTCGCTGCTGACCTAGCTCTCTTTGAGTGTCTGTGTGTGTGTGTGGGAGACAGACCTAGTTGTCGGATGATGCCCTGCTGTACTCCGACATCCTCATACATCACTCAGTCTGACGCAAGCCTCGCACACCTTTTCCCACAAATATACACAAGTGTGAATGGTAATAGTTTTCCCCCCTGTTCACGTGTCGACACATACATTAAACACACACACACACACACAGGTAGAGGCCAAGCAGAAAGTCAGGAATCATGTGGTTTAATTAATTACCGTCTGAAGTGACCAAGGTCAGAGCACCGCTCAGCTGGAGAGCGTTCCAGAGGTTACGGCCTCTCCATCTGACTCCTCTGAAGCTGTCAGCTGTCTGGGAAGGTGAAGTAAGAGCACCTTAAAGTGTAAGTGCATATGGAGCCAACTGTTGAAACGCTGTCACTCTGCTAAAGCCTGCTTCACACAGTGCGGTAGTTTTGAGTCTGACCTGTTTGTGAAGCGAGCGCTAAGAGACTCCACCTAACCAACAACCGGCGAACTTTATTTAAATGTAGGTGAGTACCAAAAGTTAGAGTACTTATTCTGGAGAAAAACTACATTCAAATTGATGAATTAAAAAAAAAAAAAAACACACACACACAAGAAATCAACTAAATTGAAATCTGGGCACTGAGTGTTGTGTGTGGCGAGCAAACAAGACAATTAGTGAGTATGTATAATTAAAGAAAAAAATAATAATTAAAAATAAATGGGTAACTGCGGAACCTGAGGCATCAATCAGTTTGCGTTTTACTCCTGCAGCTTCTGTAACCTTATTTTAGGCTAGTGTTTAAAATTCTTAGAACCACAAAGCAGTTCTTTAAAAAAAATAAAAATCACTTTACACAGTTGAACTTTGAATTGTCTGCCCATTGGCTCATGGCTCACAGAGGATTCTCTTTATTTGTGTAACTACCAGGGTCTGCATTAAAATTGTGACGTCACTCCCTGAATTGAGAAGAACTGGTGTCATTATGGAGTCTGGAGTTGTAATCTGTACTGGACACTCGATGCGTTCTATGCGTGTGTGAAAATACGACTTCCTTTCACCAGAATTTTGAAATAAAATGTGTCTTATTCAATTAATTCTTTGGTTTTACTAGTGATTAAATAGATTAAAATCATTTCTTATTAAGCAGCCTAAATATACACTTTTCTTTTGTAGAGTGTGTAATATATGGTGCTAATGAAGATTAGCTACATTTTCTTATTAAGTAAATAAACTGTGTCTTCGGCCACATGGGTTTTCTTAAAAAGACTGTCTTTAGTCTGACTGACTTGTCAAGCTGCTGCCAGCTTGTGAGCTGATTTGACTGTTTGAAAAAAGAAGCATATGTATTTGATTTAAAAAAAAAATAATCTTATACCTACTAAAACCAAAGGTAACATTTATATTAATTCTGTTTAAATCCCAGAAACTTTGGAAGTAGTATTGTCGCACATGGAACATCTGTTTGGCAATTTGGCAGTCGCCATCTTGGTTTTTTGGATCCAGAAGTTGGATTATTAGTATTACTAATATTAGTATTTGGACGAGAGGGTGGAACTGGGGAAGAGTGAAAAGTAAAACTTGCCAAAAAAGCCAACCACACCATTAACTAGGGAATGTTATGGTAGATGTCTACAGCTACTGTCAGCTACTTGCTAAATTCCAACACATACAGTCTTAATAACAGTATAACAGCATTACATAACAGTGATAACAGTAATGCATCGTATATAAATACGTTAGGCTATTTGGTACGCTGCCTGGCATAATTAACAAGACACCTGATCACCATTTAATGTGATACCACATTTTTGGCTAACATTAACTAATAAAGCTAAGTTATGCTAACAGGCCGGGTATAGTAATCAAATGGAGGTAAATTTGAAACATTTGAGAAATAAACTTTGAAGGCCTTGATACTGCAACTACTCAACTACAACGACAGTAGAGGTGTCTGAAGTGTAAAGTGAAAAAAATCCTTTTTATTCAAGAAGCTACAGCAGTTTTGAAAGTCTGACAGCGAACTATCAAAGACACACACAAGATGTCAGATCTTTCTATTAGCCCTCAAAAGCAATTTATAAAAGGACCACCAGTGTAATTATTATAAGGGTCCAAATAAAGAGAATGAGATCAAAATGACTCCTGGAACAAAAATGGACTTGGTATTTCTTAAGAGAAGGTGACATTTTCTTAATGTTGATGCAGCCATTCTATACCGTTAAACAATCTCTGTAACAGCCTGATAAAATAGAAACGAACAAAAAAAAAAAATCTCTGAAGGAGCTGAAAACAAACCCAGCCGACCTGTGGTCACCTACGTCTTTGGGTTTACATATGATTTTCTCAGGTTATTTCCTTTTTGCATTTGAAATGAGGTGATTTGTGTCTCACCAATCAACAAACTCCTTCGCTTCTGAATGGTATGTTTGCATCACCGCGTCGTAATGTAAAAAGTTATAGCAGCAGTAAACTGGATGATGTGCTGGATACTGGATCACACATGGACACCATACCGACAAGAAGCAATTATGTGTCTGAGAACTGTTTATATCTTGTTACAGATGCTTCCTTTTGCCAAATGTTTCAGCCAAATAAACAGTGCTTCAAAGCCATTGCGTCTTTCTTAACTTTGTTGGGTTCAATGTCATGAGCACAGCAAATCAAAGAAGCGCAACTCTTTTCTAGCATGACTAATGATTTTTTTTAATAGCGGACAGAAAGTACTCTGGTCAGGGTTCAAGCGTTTGAGACCCAGCGCAGAAAAGCTTCAGTAGGGTGTTTTGTCTAACGAAGGCGGGAAACCGAGCAGCTTTTCTACCAGCAGCGAGATAGGAAACAGACAGGCAGGCAAACAGCCATATGGACTTGTGTGGTTTGATTAATTAAACTGTCACAAAGTGATTAAGGTCAGGAAGTTCCTCAGCCAGAGGCCCAAAGAGCAGGGCGTGATGGCTCTATTTGTGCCGTCATCTTCGAGTGTCTATGGGAAAAAAAAAAAAAGTCCTTAATGCTGTTTTCAGATACTGAGACAGACACGAAACGTGAAAATGAATTTAGAGGCAAATGAAACTTCACTGTGATACTGAGATTATTATAGTCAGCCAGACGCAACATTTCTAAGGAAAAGAGACACTGAGGGAGACATAGTGATACATAAAGTTAGCTAAAGAAAGAAACAAGCACAGGAAAAGGTATTGGAAACATTATGAGGTAATGAAAGATAAGGAATAGAAATGATGGCGCGCTGAAACAATCAAGCTCTAGACACAAAATCACAGTTCTATAAGTGCAACTTTGGCGCAGAACCAACTTGAATATTTCTGATGTTTCTCTGTTGGAGGCTCCTGAAATGCCTTGGGAGTTTAAATAAAGCCGACCTCAGAGGATAATGTGAATCTGTCTTGAGGTTTTTACAGAAGAGAGTGCCAGGCGGTGGAATCTAATTATTAACTTCAATTTAACAAGGTCACAGCACTATTCCTGGGTATGAAAGAGTTTGAAAAGTCACACATTGTGCTCCAGGGTTTTCAGTTCACTTCACAAGCTGAAATGACAAACTACAATAATTTACAACTCTTCTGTTATTTATATTTTTTTAAACTTTTAATGTAAAGAGAGTTTTTTTTGCTCAATGGACGAGGGGACAAAAGGAATCGGCACTGAGAATTATAAAGACAGAAAGAAAAATAGACTCCACGAAGGCTTTATGATGAACAGGATCCAGAATATTGAATAAAACGGCAAAGACATTTGTGAAAACGACTGAGCTCAGAAAAAGAGAAGATCTGTCGGTTTACAAACTGTTAAAGGTGGGTTTGTTACTGTACGTCCAGTGTGTAAGATTTAAGAGGATTTATCAGAATCTAACGGCAGGAATAGACTATAATAATCATAATATAAGAACAAGAAAACAGACGACAAGTAACCTCGATAAAAAAATATTGTATTTTCTGTTTAACAAAGGTGAGATAGAAAATCGAGTCCTTTAGTAATATTGCATCTGCCGTTTGTGACTGGAAAAAAAAAAAAACGTGTTTTCAGTGAAAATGAAATGTTTTTTTTTTTTCTCAGCTGATCCCAAGTTGGCTTTGTTTAAAAAAAGTAGACAAAGGTGATTTACAAACGTTTCTGATCTTTTGCTGAAGAATAATAAGGCAAGAACGTGTCAGTCCTTATAAGTACATGGAAATATTACACAAACTATAGCAGAGTAGAATCACTGACGGCCTGCGTGTTTTAAAAAGAGGTGACTGTCATGTTGCTTGAGTCAGTGGCAAAACAACACTACCCAACATTAGTGCCAGCCTTTGTTTGGCTGTTTTTGGCACAAGTGACCTTCTGCAGCTCCATTCTGCTAATGTGTTAAGCCCCGGGAGGCCGACTTTGTGGCTGCAAGATGAAAGCCTTGTATCTTCAAAGCTGTGTGAATACATGCCCACAGATGATTCACAATGATTAAAAATGTCCAAATGCACTGGATTTTTTTGTTGTTGTTAAAGTGGACGTTTTGTGTAATAATATAATAATATAAAATATAACCATAGGATGGATGGATGGATGCTGCTTTGTTCTCCCCAAGTGTAAATAAACTGTGCATGATCTAAACACGGAACTTATTTGTTCTTGTTATTTGTCATCTAGTAGCGAAGATGCAGATTGTAATCAAGTCGATAACCCTCCCCACACCCTCTCCTAGGGTGGCCGCAAAAAACACAAAAGGCCCTCTTTAGAGCCAGGATTTGTTTTTTGTTTGAGCTTTTTTCATTAAGGGGATAATAACTCTGGTCCACACTTAAACATAGGTGACAATACTGTACCTTAACAATGGATGCCACCTGCCTGACTTCATTGAAGAGGACCTGCTCCCACTAAAGTAACGAAAACACAACAATAATTATTTTCACATGACTATACACTAATGAAAATACAGTAAATTCTATTTATATTCGATCCTCCTAAATCCCCCTAAATCTTACAAACTGGACATTTGACTAAAACAATAAAAAAAATATATCATGTCACAAAAATGATGTTATGTACAGTATAATTCATATCAGTAGTTGTAATTGTATACATATAAAAATGCTTGACTCCCAATCAACAAATGATCCAATTCTCCTCTTTTCTTTTCTACTTGCCATGACCATAATGAGGACTGTTGGATTCTGCTGGAAGGAGGATTATGTAAGAGTTCACCTCCAAGGAAGTTGAAAGGCACTGCCCCAGGTCAGAAGGCTGCTGATTGAAGCTGGGTTAGCACACTCTGCTGTAAGGTTTCATACAGGTTGCCTCATTATTAGACTTATTGCTAAAAGGCAGCACATGGATTTAGATTTTAACTTTGAGAGCAAAAGCTGAAGAGAACAAGCAGTTAGGGACGGGCCCTCGAACCCCCCACGCAAGTCGGGGAGGGCCGCGGTCGAGGGGTTTTACCCGGGCACATAGACGTTGTTGGGTCTGACATCGACAAGTATCACGTCCAGTGTCCACTATGTGGCGCTAGAGTATACACCATGTCACTGTATATCATGCGTAGAACACACTTCCTGTCACCAGTAGGTGGTGCTGTGAGTCTGATTAAATATTGTAACATACATGTCTTCAGACCTGGACTTTAATGAAATGTGCAAAGTTTGAGACAGATCAAATGCTGTGGACGCAGGGGGGGTGCTGAATTTTGGAAATTTTGTAGGGGGTGTGCTGCAATTTTACCAAACCTCGACCCAAAACCCATATCTGTCAAAAAAATACACTCCTCCTGACGTGTGGCACATTTAGGGAGTTTAAAACCTTCATAACCCCCAAAAAACTGTTTCGGGTTTCATGATAACTGGTGCATTGCTATGGCAACAGCGTTCATCAATCTTCAAAATATTGCCTCATCCAGGTACAACAACTCTACTGATGAAATTTCAGGTGGATCTGGTGAATCTACAAGGAGTAGTGAGTAAAAGTATATGGCCTAGTACGTTTATTGACAGTAGGTGGCGCTGTGACTTAGATTTGATATTGTTGTGCACACGTCTTAAGGCATAGACTCTTAGCAAACGTGAAATTTGAGACAGATCTGACAGAAACAAGTTTTCTTTGTTCATGCCGAAGGATCGAAACTTGACATGCCGGCATGGCAACGGCGTTTCACATCAACACTTGAACTTCAATATATTGTATCATCACCGTGTTAAGGGATCATGGGAGTTGGTTTTCACCACTATTGCATATGAAAATCTATCTGACATGACTCAGACAGAAATCATGTTTACAACCTCATTCAAACGTTTGATATATTTTTACTTGGAGAACAGTGCAAGGATTTAATAGACACTAGCTGTGTTTCTATAAAATGTCAAGCAGACTTTTGAAGAGAAAAAAATGCAAATTAGGTGCGGTAGGTAAAACCACCTCAAGAGAGCATAAAAAGAACTTGCAAAATTTAGGACATTTAAAATTTTTTTTTTTTTTTCATTTTCCTAAACATTTTCTCATGCGAAATGTAAAATTGTGCATACAATACGTGTATGGAAACGCACCATTGAATTTGGACTATTATAGAATGTCTATTGTTTTATTTTCCTCTCTCAAGTCATGCATTTAAAATTACACGACACATTGGATTTAAAATGAACCAGTTGCAATGATATCAAAGCATTACACATTACAGTTTTTATTCCCATACTGGGAGAACGGTGTTGGTATCAAAGCTCTTTTTATAGACCAACAGTCCCAACAGTTGTTGCCTGTATTTTATTACTGAGTTAAATCTGTAATGAAGCCATTATCTTTGGTTGAACTTTTATCCGTTTCCTTCAAACATGCTTTCGAAAAACCGGAAAAACTCTCCGCCTCCTCCATTTCCTGCTTCATCACTCCATCTTCTGCTCGCTTGAAGAGAGCTCAACAGTGCGAAAGACAAACAGGAACACAACGTGCTCCTGTGGGACGGGGGATTGGGGCACTGAGAGTGTGTGTTCGAGCGTCTGTGTGTGTGTTGGAGGGAGTTCTTTAAGTGTGATACTGGCTCTATACGTGTACACTGGAGGAGGTCATTCAGTGTGTACGCATGTGCGAGATCAGTTCAGAGTCTCGGATACTGTGCATCTGAGTATTTTTCAGCATGTGTGAATAGAAGACATCTGCGTATCTGTGTGTTATTGAGAGAGAAGGGGAGGAGGTCAGTTTAAAGCTGACAGGTTGCGCACTATGGGAAGGTCAGAGAATACAGCTGGGAAAAGATGGATGGACTGAAGGATGGATTGAAGGAAGAAAGACGCTCAGGAGGCAGTTGGAAGGAAAGTATGTGCATGACCTAGCCTATGGAGAGGAAGACTTTGAAAGACACAAACTCACAGCAGTCAGTAGTAGCCACAGAGCACAGATGCCATGTTGTTTTACATCAGCTAAACCATGGGCATGTAAACAAGAGTTTACTAAATTTCTCTCATTTTTTTCCCCTTGCAGTCCTTAACCTTTTTGTCAACAATTTTCTGTTGGCTGATCAGATTTTACTCCCCCCCCCCCATCTGCCCCTGAAAAAAAAACTGACTGCGTTGTTAGCAGTTTCATGAGTCCATTTGTGAAGCATAGATAAACCGAGAATAATCTGAGGTAGAAGCTGAACTGACAGAGACAACTGTCACACTGCTGCAATTATGATTAAAAGACGATAGTAGCTGTGTCAGTTGTTTAGTATATACAGCAGGACTTTCGTCTTGATCCACACCAGTGCACACATATTTTCCCTTTCTCTTTCCCAGTCTTCATTTTCTCCACGCACACAAGGATGTACAAACGACTACAAACATTCAAACAAACTGACGGTCTTTAAACCACTGCCACTGTGGATCAAGTAGTATTGGGCACAGAAGTTGCAAAGACTTTTTCATGTCGATGTCGAGCAGTGATGCCAAGTTCGGTTGTAAACTCGCCGTTGCTACGGTGATGAGATAACATAAAGACGCCGGTAGGCTGTACATCTGCTGTTGTTGCTGTTTCAGATGCACATTACACAAAGCGACAACGGGTAATTTTGGAAATTGGCGTGTGATGTCATCATTTCCTAAACTTTCTGTTTTCCATACCCGCATGAATACACACAAGCCAGTTTTTAAAAATTGTCGCTTTGGAAGGCATTTTAAACCAGACCACCAGAGATTGCAAACCCTCACCACCTTACATCATATCCACCATGATCCACCATGATGTAGAGCCATCAAATGTCAGATTTAGAAATGAAAATATGTTCTCAGTTCTGGATCGTCTTCCTTATCTGCAGGGAACATTTTGACAGATATTGTTATGCAGCTTGTGTATGATTTTCTTTCAGAGAACATAAAAAAAAGTTTAAAAAAGTGCCCTATCTCCTAATGGTGAAGAATCCTTTAAAAAATTCTACAATCTGGATCTGGACCATCTTCGAGGAGACCCACCTTGTCCAAAACTTTCAAGTTGAAATGTGCAGTAGATTTAAGAGTTACAGGCAGACCCAGATGCAAGGGCAAAAATCTCTACTTTGGTGACTTAAAACACAATTTATGTGTGGATGAGAGGCTGTTTTGCAAAAATATCTGTGTTTGTGTGGACATAGCCTTACATATAGTTGGTATTTAAAATGTACAGCAAAGATGCTGCATGTAAAAAGAATGTTTTAGACAGGCATTTAGGCATTTACATGTATTATAATCATACCTTTAAAAATGAGAAAAAGCCTGTGCAACAGCATGGCAGATGAGATCATGGCTCACCTTACAACCTGTTAGAAAGTACTTTTAAAGACAAATGAAAGAATAGGCCTGTTTTTTATCCATTATATCAAAAGGCATTGCGGTCCAGATAGAAGCCTCTTGCAGACCAGAGTTAGACCAGAGTCTGCCAGTTGGTGCAGCGGGAGGTAAAGAAATCCAACACACAACGATAAATCAAAAAGTACAGTGTAGGCGTCAGCGGGAGCAACGCTGCAAGAGCCTACGTCTGACTATAAATCAGCCTTAAGTAGTAATGCCTTCACAGGTTAAGACCTTGTCGGAGTTGGCGACTCTGAGAGGACTTGGCAAGAAGTGAAGGATAGAGTGAGGACGAAGAGGAAATATATTAGGACTGTTCTTTAAAGTACTTCATCATGTAAGATGGAGGAGTGAGGCATGGAACGAGGGATAGCAACGTGTCGGGACTGAGAGAGCGACGGAAAAGGTGTGTGCGCGAGTGTGCGCGTCCCTCCCTCAGGCTGTATCCATCACCTGTAAAGAGAAAAAGCCTTGTCGACATGATTTATTTTTATTCACATCAGTAACAGGTGAAACCGCCCTGCGCTGTGTGTACGTGTGTTCTGTGTTCAGGTGGTTACATGTAAATACACAGGAGTCTATGTAACTTTACTGTGCGTGGTGATATGTTTGTGTTTCGGTGACTTATTCAGTGACAGTGCAGCAGTTTGCATTAATTCACCACCATAAAACAAGCCTTTGCAGAGTAAATATTTGCTTGTACTGCTTGTGTTATGACAGGTAATTTTAATCTACATAATTCAATACTGTACAAATTTGGCTGACGTTGCACTTCGCAGCCATTCTTGACCTTTTAATCAGAGGCAGGATACATGACTGCTAATGCGCTGAAGCCGGTGACCTTTTGTTTACAGAGCAGTCGCTCTCGCCGCTCAGCTGTCCCGCCTCCTGCAAATATGAGTAAGTGGCCTACATGAATGAGTTTTTAATTGAGTTACATGTTATCAGTGCCCTGCAGAAAATTCAGCGTTTGTTTTTGGCATTACAGCAGTGAGTATCGAATCATTTAATGACTTTGGGTTCAAGCCAGAACATTGGTATACTGTGTAATGTCAAAAAAAAAGTCCAATGCTTTGTGTCCTTTACTAATTGTACAGAGTTGGTAGTGCGTTCACATGAGGAAATTGACTGAATAAATAATAGAGGTGTCTATTCCTCTTGAACAGTCCCATATTTTCAATAGTTTAATTCCAAATAATAACATCTAAGAACATTACAATAAACTTCCTGCCAAACCAGCAGCAGTAAAATGTTTTTTTTATATAACATGCATGTAATTTTTGGTCAGTTAGATGATTTTTCTTTAGGTGAAATCCAGCTAAACAGGGTGTTTTATGCTTTAAAGATATCGTTTCCAAATAATGTCCAAATTCAGAATAATGTGTAATTTTATGCAACATAACAATATCAATTCCCTTCACGGGGAAAAACACCAGATAAAATGTTAGAGATACCAGTAATACCACCAGTAACATAGTAAGTAATAACAGTAATACAGCAGTATTAACTGCCACACAGTAATCCTGAAGAGAGCTAATTGATTAATATATTTAAATAACAGTGAATCTTATTACGATATGTGACTAGTGGCTTATGCAAAACACCAAACTAATGTGGTAAATTAAGGAAAGGTAAAGCAGCTAACTTACCAATAGACGTATCTAATGCTAGCTAGCAATACTTAGCTATTTAATTACAATGAAATTACATAATGTGAATATACATCACTAAAGGTAATGTCGATAAAACGTTAATACATTATGTCATCTGTAAACATTATTTCTGTCGTCACATTTTAATCGGCAGTGTTGGTGAAAGCAACTTCCTTTAAAATGTCATCAAACTATGCCTTTTGTCGTTGTTGTGATTGAGAGACACCTAGTGGCACAAATAAATACCTTGTGTTTAATTCATTTAAACCGGTCATTTCTGATACTGTGTCCCGGTCAAAATCATTTATTCAGACTGTCACTTTTAAAAATTCATAAAATGATCTGAAACAGTGTCCTTTTACTGAAACACAAGAGTAAATTATGTCCTTAATTATGGCTGCATTAGATTTAGGTGTCATCAGTTTTGGGTTCTTGGTTTTAAACATTATTGTTCACCGGAATTGTCTCCCTGATACACCTAAATGGAACGGGGCCATTATTAATCTTGTCACTGTCACTTTCTTGGAAGCATGCTATAGCCCTTAGTACACGGTAGAAAATTAAAACACTGGTCCTCACAGCTGTCCATAGAGGTTCTCCCAACAGTCGGTCGTTTTTTAAACTAATGAACTGACACCGTCGGTCTTAGAGGCAGATCGTTTCATAGCCTAGAGTCCCAAAAGTTAATATAAAACTCTAATAACTTCCTCCTCAGTCCCTCAAAATACCGACTTTGCAGACTCATGCCTTTATGCAAGGTTTTGATAATATGCTATATGGCAAAACCCAAACTCCTGGATATTGTTTATACAGAGAAATGTGCCTCCAGGTTATCACAAAGGCAGCATTCTGGATGTTTGACTGGATGTTTGCCTGCGTATTCAGAACTCACAGACTTGAGAGGAGGCAGAGAATGAAAGAGACAGAGAGGGGGGAAAAGATCAAAAAGAAGGGAAATGGAAAAATGCATGTTGTTTGTGTTCATGTTTATGGCTCAGTTCACCTCAAATGCATCAGAATCACACTGACTACACCTCATCTGTGAGAAACAAGGGCCAATTGATATGTGGGGGAGTAAAAAAAAAAAAAAACTATAGGACTAGGCAACATAGCTTGACAGTATTCTCATTTTGTGCAAGTTTGCTTTTATGGTAGAGGGAAGAAAGGTGTGTGCTTCTTCACACTTTGCTGCTTGTTGGCAAATTATTAATTTATATACATGGCTTATGTGCTTGAACATTTCCCACTTTCTTTCTCACTCCTTCCTGTCTTGAGCTGGGAAAAAAAAACCAAAAAAAAACTGCTGTAACAAGGTGAAAAAATGATTCGAAGGAGTGCAGAGGGAGCAAAAAGGGAGATTGTATTCGCAAGAAAGGAAGATGTAGGGGAGAGCAGTAGGTGCAAATAGTTTAACAAAGGCCACAAAAAAAAAAAAAAAAACAGATGAGTTTCATAAGGGTCAGTGAAGTGAAAGCATGCTCTCAGGGTGGCAAAGCTCATCCTCTTTTCCCTCCCTTTCGTTTCCTCTGCTCTGTGTGCTGGAGAAGCCGTGTTCAAAGGTCACATGAGTTACAAAGCCCTCATAGTGACAATGGGTTGATGGAGAAGAAACAGTAATGCCTGACCAAAATAGAAAAAGAAAGGAAAAGAAAAGTGAGAGGAGGAAACCATCGGGTGAGTCAGTACCAGCAGAAATAAGATGAGGAAAGAGACAGGTTGTGAAATGCTACGGGTGGATTTTAAACCGCAGCTTCAAAGTGGATGGATCATAAAGTGTAAAAAAAAAATGTCTCCCTCGTATTGACATCCATTAACTTCTCAATAGAAAGTCAACAACATTTTTCCCAGAGTCATTCTGGTCTCATTTGCTTTATTTTGACTGTCTAAT